>VZRZ01000786.1:277359-362540 GCA_013398175.1 Climacteris rufus
CCAAGAAGAGAAAACATCTGAGGAATGAACTGACTGGGAACCCCCCCCACTCCTGGTTCTCCTTACTTTCTGAGGGAAGGAGGGAGGGATTTGGGGGAGAGGGAAAGTGTTTAAGAGAATGTTTTGCTTACTCCTTTAACTCTGTAATAAAGTAACTTATCACTTTTAAGTTTTGAGCCTGTCTTAGCCTGCTTTAATTAGAGGGGTTTTTCTCTCTCAGTATCCTTATCTCATCTTGGAAAAAATTCCTCTCCCCTGTCCAGTTGCAGAGGGGAGAGAGCAGCTTTTGTGGGGGCTTTGGCGTTTGGCCAGAGCTCAGACCATGACAGTTTGATAGAGCCAGACTACATTGTCAAAAGCATGTACCAGCCTTTAAATCTTCAGAGTTCAACCTATAAAACCGTCTAACCATGTATTCAGTTGTGAAAAGAACAAGTGATTGGTGAATCTGATTGAAAAATGGATTTGGATCTCTCAAATAGCTGATTATTGCCTCTGCCTTTGAAAGGTTCTCCACAAGCCTGATTTAACCTTTTTTTATTTTTTTCCCCAACAAATTATTATGTATGATTAAGTATTAAGAGCCCTGAATTCAGTCTAATAGGAATGTTCTTATACCGTACAGTTCTTTTATTAGGTTTTTTCATCACTCAGATCCATCCTGTGCCTCATACCTGATGTTAACATTCTTTTATAATTAATCATACAAAGGAAAAGAAAGGGGAAAAAAAAGAAAACAAAGAGGTTCTTAGAGCTTAAAGTAAGCTCGTGGAGTTCCCTAATCCTTCATCCAAGTACAGCTTTCTTGATTAAAAAAAAAAAGTGTAAAGAGACATGAGGATATATTTTGTACATGTCCTTATTGGTATTCCACTAAACTAATAGCACAGTGGACAATTCCTAACAGCATCCTTCCTTTTCTGTAGACTAAATGACCCCAGGCTCCCTCAGTGATTCCTCACAAGACTTTTGTTATAGACCCTTTGCCAGCTTTATAAGTCTTCTCTGGACACGCTGGAACACCTCAATGTCTTTCTTGTTGTGAGGGGCCCAAGTCTGAACACAGGACTCAAGATGCAGCCTCACCAGAGCACCAGTGCCAAGTACAGGAGCAAGATCACAGCCCTGTTGCTGCTGGCCACCCTGTTTCTGATACAAGCCAATAAAAGCCAGGGCAGCACTGACTTTCTTGGCCACCTAAACACACCGCCAACTTGTGCAGCTGGCTGTCAACTGACTCTTTCTGAACTGATTCTGTTCAATCCTTACTTTCATTTTAAACTTTGATAGATAAAATTTTAAGTGTAACTTACCCCTACAAAATAATACTTCTGTGAAAACTGTATTTCCCTGGATTTATTTTTAGAATGGGTTGTGACTGCAAAAGGTCATGATGTATAACATTTTCTGTTTTCATTTTTGTATTCATTATGAAGAATTTAAAGGAAAATACACATAGAGTCATAGAGTATTCTGAGTTGCAAGGGACCTACTAAGATCATCAAAGTCCAACTCCTGGTCCTGCACAGGACAGCTCCAAGAATCACACCATGTGACTGAGCACGTTGTGCAAACATTTCTTGAACTCTTTCAGGCTTGGTGTTGTGACCACTTTCCTGGGGAGTCTGTTCTAGTCCCCTAGAACTGTCTGGGTGAAAAACCTTTTCCTAATATCCAACCTAAACCTTCTCTGACTCAGCTTTGTGCCATTTCCTCTAGTTCTGTCACTGGTTATGAAGAGAAGAGATCACGGTCTGTCCCTCCTCTTCTCCTCATGAGGAAGTTGTAGACTGCAATGAGGTCTTTCCTCAGTCTTCTCCAGCTTAAACAGGAGAGTGACCTCAGCCAAGTGACCACTGCCACTCCTCATATGGCTTCCCCTCAAGACCGTTCACCATCTTTGTGGCCCTCCTTTGGATATTTTCCAGCAGTTCCATATCCTTCTTATGCTGTAATTCTCAAAACTGTACCCAATACTCTTCCCAGTGCAGAGCAGAGTGGGACAGTCCCCTGCCTTGCCCAGTTGGCAATACTGTGCCCTGACAAACTCCAGGACACAGGTGATGCTCCCAACTGCCAGGGCACTGCTTCCTCACATTCAACTTGCTGTCAGCCAGTGTCCTTTTCCACAGCACTGCTTTTCAGCATCTCATTTCCCGGTCTGTGTGTACTTCCAGGGTTATCCCACTTCAGGTGCAGAATCCTTCACTCATCTTTGTTAAACTTCATACGGTTGGTGACTTCCCAGGCCTTTGAATTGGCTAGGTCTCTCTGGAGGTCATCTCTGCCTTCAAGGGAGCTCCTCCCAGTTTTAGTATCATCAGAAACTTACTTAGTACACCTTCAAGTCCTGTGTCCAAGTCATTTATGAAGATGTTGAAGGGCACTGGACACTGAGCACTGAGCACTGAGATAGAGCCCTGCTAGTGACTTGTAGCGAGTCTGATGTAACCCAACCCATAAGCCAGTTGCTTACACATTGCACCATGTGTTTATCTAGGTGGTGTTGGATGTTTTGTCCAGAAGGATCCTCGAGAGAGAGTATCGAAAGCTTTACTGAAATCCAAAAAGTCTGCATCAACTGGCTTCCCTTGAACAACTAGGTGGGTTACCAAGTCATAAAATGAAATCAAGTTTGACAAGTGGGACTTTTCCTTCGTGAAGCCATGCTGGCTATGTTGTCTTTCAGGTGTGTTTTGATAACTCCCACAATAATTTTCTTCATAATTTTACCAGTCACCAAAGTGAGACTGACAGGCCTGTAGTTTCCAGGGTCATCCTTCTTGTCCTTCATGAAAACTGGGATTAACCAGTTTCTAGTCAGCTGGGACCTCTCCATATTCCTAAGACTGGTCAAAAATCATTGAGAGAGGCCTCACAATGACATCAGCCAGTTCTTTTGAGTATTCTTGGATTAATTCCATCAAGTCCCATGGATATACAGGGATTCAGATGCAGCAGATTCAGATCCTGCACAGGTTCTGGGTCGACTGGGAGTTGATCATTCTCACAATCATCCTTCAGCTCAGGGCACTGGGAACCCCTTGGCCCATCTTCAGTGTTGAGGGCTGAAGCAAAGACAGAATTAAATGTTTCTGCCTTGTGTACCATCCTGTTTGTGAGGTGACCCATGTCATGGGACAATGTTATTTCTCAATGTATTAAAATCCATCTTTTTATTGTCCCCTATAGTTCTAGCCAGCTTCAACTCCAGTTGAGCTTTCACCATACAAATTTTCTCCCTACAGTGGCAAGCAGTACATCTGTATTCTTCCCATGTCACTTGATCTCGCTTCCACTGGGCATACAGCTTTCTTTTTCGGCTTTATTTCTGAGAGAATATCCCTGTTTAGCCAAGCCAGCCTTCTGCCTTGTCTGCTTTACTTCCAACATTTTGGAATTGTTACATTTTGGGCTTGTTCCTGTGCCCTTAGGAGGTGATGCCTAAGAGGTGACCAGCATTGATGAACCCACACACCTGCAGATCCCCTTCCAGGGGAGCTTACTTAGTAATTTCCTGAGCAGCCTGAAGTCCGCCCTCCTCACGTCCGGGTTTGAAGTTGTGCTGGCACTTTTCTTCCTGTCAACAGAGATTTTAAACTCGATCGCTTTATGGTCACTCTGGCCAAGACGGCCACCAATCTCCACTTAACTCATGAGATCCTCTCTGTTAACAAGCAACAAATGAAAGCCGGCATCTTTCCTAGATGGCTTCCTTAGTACTTCTATTGCTTTGGCTTTTCTCATTTGCTTGCCATCTTGCAAATTGTTAGCTGAATTATTTGTTCCGGATTCTTCTGAGGATTTGAAACAACTTGAGTGGTTGCCAGTTCTGTGACTTTTCTTTTTTTTTCCTAATTCCAGGACCTCTTTAAAGATGCACGATGTTTGCTTTCTAGCATCCCACGATTTTTTCAAAAATAATCAGAAATATTTCTGAGATTTCTTCAATTGAACAGCAGAGCTTAATGAAATTTAAAAATCTGAAACATTGGATAGACTGAAAAAAAAAGGAAATGGACAGGAAAATTAATGTAAAGAGTTAATGCAGTACCGTCTTAGAGCACCACATTCTGGCAGGTGTAAAGTTCTGATTAAGAATTGCCATTTTAAATTTCAACTGTTATAAATTCCAAAAATTAATGAAAGTTCATTATAAAGTAACTTGAAATACCAATGGAAAGAACATTTCACTCTCCTTTAGGCATTTCCCATGGTGCAAGGACATGTACATGAAAACCAGAGCTGGAAAACAACAGCTTTGCTTCTACCAAGTTTAAGAACCTATGTATATAATCACATTTTTAATAAATACATTATGCATTTTAACTTTATGGTGCATTACATAGAGATTTTTTCATCAGCAGGAGCTAGTTGAAAAATGAAATCTTCATCCTTAACTTGAAAATATTTTTACATGTTTTTATTCCCTAAATAGTTCTTTGTTACTCATCTTCTTTCTGAATCTAACAAATAAATCAGAGAAGTGAATATATTCAAAATTCTTTCAACAGTTGGGGCACATTTTAGTGAATTTGCTTGTTTATTGACCACCTAGTATTATAAGTGCAGCTAATGGTCCTTCAAAACTATTTTGTGCTTAGTGATTAGCCATTTTTGCTAACACAACAGGAAAGACTTTCAAGGTGGCTGGATTTTCAAGGTTTAGATTATTGCTGCTGTTTAATACTGGACTCCTTTTATGTATCTCAAGCTGGACATGCAAGAATTGACTTGGCAATTTCCTTTCATGCTATCTGATTTTAAACTGAAAGAGGAGAATTGTGAATGAAAATGCCAACCAATGGGGTGCCAACCTTATTAGGGCAGTATGATTCATAACTAACACAATTTCTCCCATCTGCATCACCTTTGTGTACCACACAGCAGAAATTGGTTCATCTCTCAGAAAGCAATTTAAAAGTTTTCTCCATAAGGCAATCATATTACCATATTTATTTGCTGCTGTTTTCCCTGCCTCGTTTGCCCTATTCACATCTATTACAGCTGGTGATGTTGGGGAAAAGGGGGTGGAAGAAGTGGAGGAAAGAGAAGGGAGCAGGAAAAAACCCACTATGATATTTACGCTTTCTTTCATCAAACCCTTTATATTGGGGGTCAAGATATATTTTGCTGAATGAATTTTGGTTTGCTTTGATGCATCTATAATCCCAGCACACTTATCTGAATAGGTATTATGGACTAAAAACCTGATTATTTTCTGCTTAGTCAAGTGAACCACAAGAAGAAAAATAATTCTACAACCTTAAAGGCAATGGTCTGAAGAAAAACAAATAGCAGAAAGTAATCATAGAAGGGGCAAAAGGAGATCAGCCATTCTGCTAAGGAGGAAGCAGCCTTCAATTAAATATCTATTCATTGGTAATGAATGCCAAATAACATTAAATAAGCATCTAACAGAATATTAATCACATACTTAAGGGCTAATTGCAGTATATTAACAATTAATGGGCCTTTAAGAAACTAGATATACTATGGGACTCAGTAAGTGTTAATTGAAAGCTATTTCAGGAACTTTATTTTGCTTTTCTTAATTGGAGAGTGACACAATATATTGTTACTGAGCCCTTCCGTCCTTATGGTTTGAAGTTTGCTGTTGCTTCTATGCTGCAGAATGCAGCAGCAGATTTCATCCAGTTCTGTTCCAGGAAAAAAAATCAAGTGTTTTTCCTATATATGGCCTGCCATAATCCTTACTGATAGCACATGTGCTTCTTGACCTGTAACTTTAGTTCACCCTACAGGGCTGATGATGGTTTAAGAGAGGTACTCTATGTTTAAACCTGTCTTCTAGCAATTATTCAGCAGAACTACATCATCCCCCAAGAAGTTACTGCAACTGGAATGCACTTGCAATAACCTGCAAGCCTTGCTCTTTATCAGAAATTCTAAAAGAAAAAAAAAACAGAAAACTAAAAAAAATATAGAAGGTTAAAAACAGTAGTACAGTGTTTAAATCAAAGCACTGGAAAGAACAGACAAGAAAGTGTAGATGGAACCAAATGGGGATCTAGTAAAAATAAAGTATGTGGAGCAATTCTTCAGTTTTCTCTAAGAAGCTAGTGAGACCCAAGTCATAAATTTCCCCCTGGCAAGATATAAAAGTTTGTGTGGAATTTTTGGAACTCTCTTTCCTTGCAGACCAGACTGTTACACACACAGTTTTCAATGTGACTCCACTCCAGGGGGTTGTGTCATAGCCAGGGTGACAGACCAGTACTGACATCAAAAGAAGTTGCCTCATTTTTGCCCTTGGACCATTTTTCTTATCCTTTCACTCTTCATTCCTGAGCACCAAAAAAATTGTTCACAAAATTAGGGTGCTGAATGCTTGGATACCTGATCCAGTTCAAATAGCATGAGAGAAAAATTAGTTCTAACTCAGGCCATGTCCCCAATGAAATTTTAAAAATCCCAGGAGTTCTTCATCTAATGTTGCATGACTAGATTTTTCTAGTGATAGACTGAAGCTCAGACTTCAGGTTAGACATCCTATGTTCCCCATTTATTGCAAAAATACTTGGCATAACACCAACTGTCTGCTAATGAGTTCCAACTCTTCATGTTTTTTGTAGCAAAGGAACAGAGCACTTAATGGACAAAGAAAGACGTACTTTGTGTTGAGTACAAGCTACTCCTCGAGTGGAAGACAAGGAAGGAAACAATGTGCATTAATGTATTTTTTTAGGGGCTTATCATTGCAGTTTCAAAAGTTTACTAAGGCTGTTCATTAACCTCTAACAGTACCACCATCACAATAGCAGGAGGTTGTTGTACGGAGCATTTTTACATGTCTGTTCAGAGCAACTGTGCTGTACAGGAACTTAGGATCTCATCCACGTGAGGATATTTTTTTTTCTCTTTTTTATTATGATGACTGTCACATTTTTACTTCAGTAAAAAAACGCACTAAAAAAGTCTTTGCCACCAATCTCTTGCCTATGGGTTTGTAAGTGAATGACTAAAATAGCAATATTCTAAAGTGGAAATTTATTGCCAGCAGGTCTATTCTCATGAGGTAGTCATGAGATTACACCACTTTTGGACCTGTACTTTTTCCTGATGTTTAGATTTGAGTTCTGGACTTGTTTCATTTAGCATTTTTAAATTATTGAAGATATATATGTATTGATATAGATATATATTCCTTTTCCCAAAGATAGGATCCATCTTAGATTAACTATTGAAGTGGTGTGAACAGGTACAATTATCAGACTTTCAGGATAGCCATACTGATTTGCACAAACTGAAGATATGCCTTTTTAATCAACGCAGTTAGCAATTTTAAAATGCATAATATCTCTGGATCACTGGAAGATGCAAATCTATTTGGGGTTTGGGGCTTTCTTTGATGAGTGATTGTGGTATTCAACACAGGTGTAAAACAAGAAGAACATCAGCCAAATGTAAAAATATATTAAAAAAATTTCCTAAAACTGTGCTTTAAATTGAAGGCCAAAAAACTGTTTATGCACAAAGTAGTACACTATACTTATTTATATTTTTATTACTTTGTTTCTACATTATTATTTGTCTATACTAGCATATTGTATATTCTATGAAAATGAAGGAAGCTTCACTAAGGAAGACACTGGAAAACATAAAAAAGCATTGAATTAATGTGTATTGTGAGCCATTTGATCTTTATCCTCTGGCATCAAACTCTGAGAAAGAGACAGTGTCTCTGCCCACTCAGGAATTTTTGACTGACCATCATAGCTTATTAACTTCATTTTTAAGGTTTTAATTTCTCCTTATCAAATATTCTGAAGTATATATATTTACATAT
This sequence comes from Climacteris rufus, assembly GCA_013398175.1. NCBI lineage: Eukaryota > Metazoa > Chordata > Aves > Passeriformes > Climacteridae > Climacteris > Climacteris rufus. The sequence continues at coordinate 285,170 of VZRZ01000786.1, forward strand.
TCAGTACAAAAACATTAATATTGTGCACTTTCTTATGTACAAATGTGAATGTCTTTGTCACATCTATAGCCACATTTAAAGTGTGACCCAGTCTACAGAACAGAAAGAATACTCATTAAGGTATTATCTTTTATCAGCTAATTGATCTAAGTTTCTGTCTCCATCTGTCTGTCCTCTCTTTTAAAATCCACTTCCTACTATAAAGCAAATTGCTGTGAGTGGGAAGAGACCAAGTAACATGGTATAAGCTGGTGTCTACTCCAGGGAGTCCAGAGGAGAATGAACTAATTGGAAAATAGGTGAGGTAAAACAGCAGTTATGGGGAAGAATCAGGGTAGCCCTTCTCTGGTTTTGATGAGAAAATGTTCATAATAAATTAAAGCAGACTTCTTCAGATGCTCGCTACCTGCCTATTGCTGTACTTATTAATGAAGAAAATAATAACAATAATAATAATACTAATAATAATGAATAAAAAGTAAAAGTCACTTTCCAAAGGAGCAAGGAACTTACTGTAAGAATTTGCATCTCTCTGTACCTTAAGAGACAAATACAACCACAGAACTCAGCTATAGGCAGCTCCTTTTATTCCCATTAATCACCTTTAAGATCTTGGCTATCAATTTCTTCCATCTTCCTTCACACATACAAAACATGACATGTATATAGATATATATATCTACTAAATATGCAATAATATTTCAGCAGTGCTTTTTTTCATATCTCTATCCTTTTTATTAAAGATGCAAAAAGTATTTCTTTCTGAAAAGTCCTGCCAATGATGTTTAACTGCAACATAGAGACTCCATAAAGCCAGTAGGGGTGAATTATTCGATACAATGAAAAAAATGTCAGGGTCAAGCAGGGTAGCAAATTCATCTGTCATAAATGTCCTCTAGATCAATGTCAATTTTGTTCTATCAAGCATATGATGTGACCTCAAACAGTCTGCCCCACTGCTGAAGCAGTTCTTTGTATAATTTTAAAAAAACTTGAGCTAGGAATCAAAGTGCTTCATCTTTTTCTTTCTGAAAGTCTACTTTTTGCTATGTTCTAATTTTCATAGAGGTCAAAACTTTTGCTGCTTACAGTGGGAACTCATGATAACTGGCAAGTCTTGGAGATGCCAGCAACTGTAATTTCCAAAATAACTTGTGTTAAAGCTCTTGTGCTTTAGGAAGGGTATTCTCCAAATTAGTAGTCTCACTGAAGCGTCCATGCACCAGTCCCCTCCCTTCTCCAGTGGGGGCACAAAAGGCAAAGATCACATGTGGCAGTAAGAACAATTTACTGGAAACTGCAATGAGATAAGAAAAACGAACAGTAACTGCAACAATAGTACTAGCAAAAGATATAACACAAAGAAATTACTTACCTGGAACCCACCCCTCAACAATAAACAAAAGACTGGACTGTTTTGCCTGCCTGTCAGTATTTCTCCACTGGAAGGAACACCCTTCTCCTGGGAAGTGAGAGAGAGCCTCTTTCCCCAGAAAATAACATTAGGTCCTGGCCATGCTCCCTCTGGGCTATTGCAAAGAATTAATCCTGTCCTGACTGAAACTAGCACTATATCTCCAGCACTGGTGTTGCTTCTTGTGCTGAAAATAGGTTTAAGACCAAAAGTCCCCTAAATGCACTGACTCCCAGGGTTTGATCTTAATGACTCTTTATTCTGACAGTTTAAGTAAAAATGAAAAAAATAAGCTGTTTTCCAACATAGGAATCTATAAGCATTAAATTCACCTTAAAATCTACTCCAGACCAAGATTTCTGTATTACCTTACAAAATATCCCAGCAATGCCCTCTGATATTCAGAGATGATTAGTCCAGCTGTAGACAGCTGAGCCTCACAAATCTAGCAAGCATTTAGCACTGGCACAGGCTGCATATACTGGGTGAGGAGCTTCACAGCCCATTGCAAGCAAAGCTTTAGCCAGTAGAGCTTCAGTAGTAGCCCCAATGCGAGAGCAGATGGAGAATGAGGGCTCTGAGCCTTCATTAATATTGCTTAAGCCTAAAGACAGGTTTAGGCAACTGCACCTGGCCTGCCTACCCCTTTCCAAATGAAATCACATGTCCCTTGTGTTTGCTGCCTGGACAAGGATTATCTCTGCCCTCATGAGGACTGTCTGATTTTCTTTTGTCCCCATCCAATTCATGCTCTTCCTTTACTCAGTCAAGCCTATTTGTTGTCCTCATCTGTACCCTCTAGAAGACAGTAGGGAGGAGAGATCCCAATAGAGAGAAGAGACTTGGCTTAGAGTCCCTGAAACCAGGGTTTTCCAGAAAAGTCTATTTTGTTCCATAGGTTGAAAAGATATTTTCTGGTAGAACTATGAGGATATCCTATATTCTCTGTCAGTTTTGAGGAAATGCACCATTTTCAAATCCTTTGGGTACTAAAATCTAAAAAAACTTTTCTGTCAAAAAGCTGAAAACTGTAGCTTTAGAAGCATTTATGTCTGCTTGAATAAGAATAAAGTATTCAAAGGGACTGAAGAATACATGTTTGATACATAGGCATTATCCTGTAAAATATGAAAAAAGGCCATTTTCCTGAGTTTGTTTTTTGAGAGAGTGAAGGTGAATTATTCTGGCTGAAATTTTTCACAGAAAATGTGAAATTGTCTTCACCCATGCATGCAAAGAACCTCAAAGTGGATTATGGCCCAGTCATGAACAGAAAACTTACACTGAAGACTTCTAATGCTTTTCTGATACTTCTGATACTGATACCAGTAGTGAAGTACCTCAGTCATCTCATAGTCCGATTTTACAGGGGCTGTAGAATATCAGGAGACATCTACTATCTGAGGAATGAACACATAATACTAGATGTTAGAGGATCATGCTTTAACATTATCAGTTTTCTATTTCATTTGGCTCTTTTACATTTTGCTGCAATACATCACAGGATGATGTATTAAAAACAATCTCCAAAGACATTATATCCTCCAAGGAAACTACAGCGTTTTTAAAGCTTTAGCCTACAAGTTTAAATATACTATGTTAAGATACTAATAAAGGAAAACTCTCTACTTACAGACTGCTGTTGCTGCTGTTAAATGCTCTGAACAGAATTTTAGGATAGAAGGATGTTGTTCTAAGTGTCCTTGAGAGTAAAACCTAAAATTGTACAACCTTCATTAAAAACAACTAGGATTATCAAGCTTAATGCTATCACAAACAAATCAGGAGGATTAATACAGATTTATAACTAGTATCTTTTGGTTCAAAAAAAAAAAAAAAACAGACAAGAATTGCCTTCAGAAGGCATAATGTCATTTTAGGGTCAAATTCTGATGGGAGAGAGCACATGGGTCTTGAGCTCCTGGACACTGTTTATGCAAAGATATAGATAGATAGATAGATAGACAGATAGATAGATAGAACTTTTTATGTATGATTTTTCTCATTTTGATTGACCACTGTTTGCTTATTTTCTCAACACTGACTGTATCCTTGAACTTGTGCAATATGCAGATATCAAAACAGTCCATTTCCTACAGGGTTTACAATTTGAAAGACAAACATGAATGATAAGACACACCAGGAAACCCAGAGGATATGTTCCCTCTAAGTGATAGATTTTTATTTTGTGTTGTTGATTTTGCTTTTTATTGTGTTCTCCATATAGAGATAGGAAAGACCAAAGGTCTACAAATTTGAACTTATTATCCAGTATTGTTTTGCTCTAACCAGATAATCATAAAAATTACATTGAAATCAAAGGAATTACTATAATCCACTGATCTGGATTGTTGTGTATTTTATCTGACAATTTTAATTGTTAATACTAAGTCCGTATATGGTTTCAGCTACTAAGACTTATCACATCTCAGTCTTTTTTGGCCACAACATACTATCTCTGTTTCCTCTAGAAAAGATTATTTATTTCCCCCTCCCACCCCTCTACCCCAGCTCTTTCTCTAAGCTATTTTTTGAAATTCCATTTAGTAAATGTAACTTCTAATGAGAAACTTGTGTAAAAACTGATATTAAAGTAAATCTTTGATTGCAAGATACTTTTTTAAATGAGAATTTTCCCTAGAGACTGAAGATAAACTATAAATTAGTGACAAGGTAAATGCCACTTGCAAGACCATTTTTCTTTCCACTAGAAGCAAATCTATAGTCAATCCACATTAGTTAATAATAATCTCCTATGAAACTTTGATGGAAGCTTATTTGAGGTAGAAAGTTGACTGTCTTTTTTCCTTTTATGGATGTAAGCAAGAAGAGAAAAAACACACACAAAACAGACATATTTATGAAATTAATTGAACTATAGTATACTACAGAAAGAAATCAGGTCTGAAGATTCAAAGTTTTCTATGATCAGCTGAAGGTAATAGGAGGGAGCAAATGCTTAATAATAAATGAAAGCCTTCTCCGGGCATTTGAAGGTCAGTGATATTTTATCCAACTATATATGCTCATTCTTTCTGAACAATAGGAAATTATGATAGGAACTAGATATATCTTCTGGTAAACTTGATTGGAGCATGAGGCATTTCAGAGGTGATAGAGAAAAGGAACATATAAGTGGACAACCACACCACAGTTATTAAAAAATCAGTTCACCTAAATAAGAACATATCGTGTATACTGTGCTGACTTACATTTATGATTTCTGTCTTTACTTTCCTAGCATTTAACTTGAAATACCAAAAGGTGCCAGAAAATGCAGAAGCTTTGACTCTGCTCTCTTTTGCCATCTTTCCACCAGTTCTTGAGATTTGTTACCAGAGCTCTCTGCGGATATTTAATTGGGAACAATACTGGCAAAATAAACACCAGGAAAGTCAAGACTTGATTTGCTTTGGTTTTAATGTTATTTTAAAGAAAAAATCAGATATGAGTGGATAATTAAATATCATTTTTAATCTGGAGAAAGACAGATACAAAGTTAGAGTGTCTTCTTTTACCAGAGATATTCTATATGCCATGAACTGAAGCATAGATGTGCTGCACACTAGCTTTATAAGGCAGCTATCCAAATGCATATATTCATCCCACAGCACACATGAGGTAACATACTTTCACTGACATGTAGCCAAAACAATGGCATGTGGTACGTATAAAAGTCCACAACATAATTAACATTAACTTGACTTGAACATGAATATATAACATACTAATATAGTGTAACTAAAAGCTGTATCTAAGTGTTTCATAACACTGTGAATATTCTATGAATTAATACATGAGCAGTGTGAACACCAATGGAGAAAATGAAGATTAGTGCAGTTGAATGTTGAAAAGGTTCGAGTAACAAGAAGCTGTCAAAGTAAAAGGCAAGTTCATGGCACTGCAAATAGGCAGGCATGCTGCTAAATATACAATAAAGGTGGCCGGACAGAAAAATGAAAAGGAGTTAAGCATTATCAAAGCCATAGCTAGATGTATAAAAGCATCAGGCCTAAATGAGAAAAATAAGTAAATACACAAGGACCACCCACCAGCAGTGCTAACTACACTGTATCAGATATCTATATGCACATATACTTTAGTACATATGTGTTAAGATCAACAGCATTGTATAAATACTGGTGAGGATGACAAATATGCAAGAACTAACCATTTGCAGAGAGTGTGCTATGAATGACTGAATTAGTAACGCTTTAAACTTTCAGCTGTCCTGTTTAGTCTGTGTTCTAAAAACTCTCCCCACAGTGATGTCTGTGTTACTGTATGCATATACGTATACTCAAGGGCAGCAGAGAGATAAGCTGGCTTTCACTCAAGTGCTTCTGGGGAGTATGCAAAGTGTTTCTCTTTGCCCACCATGTGCAAATTTTGCAGGGGAACACTGTGTTTATTGTATGTACTAAAGAAAGTGTGAAGCAATGCTTCATATGGGTGAGGACTAGGGAATTCTTGCAGTGTGGTGACATGCCTCTTGGAGCATTAAAATTCATGAAAAGCAGCCTGAAAATAATCCTTACTCTGTCTGTTAAAACACTGTAATCCTACACAAAAAAAGTCACAGTCCTGTCTATTTCTTCCTTGACCTTGTAACTGCTGACCCTTCCTTCCCTTCATAGGGGAAACCTTCTGGTCAGAATTTTGTCCAGTCTTTAGAGAAATTAAAAAGCAGACAGTGTGAACTTTCCATCTTCCCAGTGAAGTGGACAAAAAACGAACCTAGCTTTGAGAAGATAAATAGATGGAGGTGGTTCTTCCCTTCATGGCTGGAGAAGACAGGTGAATTCTTATTTATACAGCCTTTGAGATATTTTTGATTATATACTCTGTGATTTAGATTATGATGACAATATACTTCGTAGTTATTGAAGGAAGTCTAACAATAAACTATGGCAAGTACAGGCAGAGATGTATAAGACGAATTGTTGGTGCAATTCCACTCACTTCTGTGGGACTACATCAGGAGATGAAATTGTCCCTTAGCATTATTTAAGGTTCAAAGAGTGCACTTAAAACACAATAAATGGATAATGCCCAACTTGGGCACTTTATAACCAAGTTTCTTCTCCTGTGGGGGATGATCCAGAATCAGCAAAGTGTTATAGCCTTTCATTTTTCATTGGTACTAACATATATCCAAGTACCCAAAGTACTCTATATGGGAAAATCAATAAATGCAATGCTTGGTGATAAATGTTTACAATTTGCTTCTTTGTTGCTACCATGTCCTAATAAAAACACTACCTCAAGAAATTGAGGTTACACTTACAAAAAGGAAAACTTTTCATTATTTTTAAATACAAAAGTAAGTGTAAAAATATATTTTCTTGTTTTTAAACACACTGGTCTTTTGGAAGAATTAAAACTGGCACAAGGAAAGGATTGATAAACTTCAAATTTGTCATTGCCTTTTGAAGGTGTTAGGCTGAGGATTCTGTGCTTAAAGCTAAAATGTTCGCCTGAATTTCATTTTCCCTTTGAATTGGTGATTTATGTGTGCAACAAAGTAGTATATGTGAATGTATTTAATTGCTTATTCTGTCCCTCTGCTTCAAAAACCCTTTCTTGCTGATGAAATATCTCAAGAGCTAAATAACCCAGTGTCACCATATTTTATGTGAAATGACAGGTTTCATGTTTTGTGTTTCATTTGAAAAGCAAGGTAACAGGATATGCATTTACAATGTGACAAAGAATTAATCTGACTTATGTATACTTTTTTTTTTAACTTACAGATTCAATTCACCATTGTACAGACAGGTGATATGCCACACCAAAAAGAAAAAAATAATTTACTCTATCTCGTTCCCCAAGTGATTTCTTTTAGTTCATAGATTTGATGTAGAAGCTGTTAATATTTGGGTAAATTTATGGCATAGCAATTTTAACAGAAGTATAAACAAGGAAGGAAAATGTGGACTGATATTACTAAAATTAAAATTCCTGTAGTTACAAATTTTTATCCCATAATTTGTACCTCATACAGTATTTGTCATCCCACATAAGAACCTGTAACACTCCCTTCACATAATTCTATCTTTAGCACTGGAACTTTTTATCTCATTGTGAAAAAGACAAAGTTAATCTCCGTGTTTCCGTCCTGACTTTGAAGTATAGATTCATCCAGACACTCCTTAATGGAGTGGGAATATACAGGACTTGTTTTGGGCCATGGAGGCACTCTGAAGTAATCTTGTAGAGAAAGGATTGAGTAGGATAAGGCTGCTGCTTCCTCTTCTCAGAATAAAGACTGCTTCTGAATGTCTTCTTTTCACAGTAAAGGCTTATGATTTTTTTTATCTTCCCACATGTTATATAGAAGTATCACCATACATTGTGCCCTCTTTCAAAATGGAAAGTTGATGTAGTTAAAGTCTATGACAAAAGGTTGTGTTTGAAAATTTTACATATTGCAGAATTGTGTCCCATTGCCAATAAAAAAGTGATTCAATTTTTTCTCTTCCTCATAGATTGTGCAATTTATTGTAAATGAGAAATAATCATCCACAAAGAAATTTTCTCCCCAGTGATGTCTTACATTAATTCTTGACTTGGTGAGGTAAATATCTTCAGCAATATTTATAATGAAAATAATACACTTTCTGGATGCTGGTAAAAAAATAGAATGATGTGAAATTGTGTGGAATATTAAATAATGAAGGGGCAATCTCTTGGTCTAAAATGTGGATTCAGTTGAATAACTGAAGCTCAGACACCAGTAAATATAAAGGTCATAATTGTGAGAAGAACTGCATTCTGTATTCCAGTGATGCTGAGAGGGAATTAGGGGTCAAAATACATAACAAAATGAAGAATGAAGTAATGTAACTAAAAATGTGAATATAATCTTTGGATATGGAAGCAAGGAAATAAGAAACAGGAGAAAGTGGTCTGCTTTAAAGATTACATTCACTGAAATATACTATTACTGCAGCACTGCTGCATTGTTAAGGTGTTTTCTCTTTAAAGGAAAGCTCAAAGTGTTGCCAAGAGTTTTACATTATAACCATGAAAAAATATTACACAAATAGAAACCACAAGCTTATTTTACAGCACTCCAGTGAAACTCAGAGTTGGTATAATCCATTAATCAGTCAATGTGACCACTCCTGATCTACAGGAAGATTTGTGAGAAAGTGAATTAGACTTAATGACCAGTACAAGAAAAAAAGCTGATCTTGTGGTTGAAGTCTGAAATAAGAAATGTGAGGCATTTGTACAGTTAATTGCTAGAAAAAGACACCTAGAGGTATGTTGAAGTCTTGAGTTGGCAGAAATTTCAAGGAAGCGTGGATATGCTCCCAAAGATCAGTTTCAATGGGCTCAAACATTTGAGGAACCTGGTCTAGAGGAAGGTGTCCCTGGCCATGGCAGGAGGGCTGGAACTAGATGATATTTGAGGTCCCTTACAACCCAAAGCATCTTGTGATTCTATGATTCAATAATGTATGTTGTAGATATATAGTGTACAGGCTAGAAACACTTTGGGACTTTGTTCTACAAGGGATGGAAGTTACATTAATGAAATAAAATAATCTGTATTGGCCTTTAAAAAATCATGAGGAGGATGACTTGAGTCTCCAGGATGTAGTCTAAGATTTTTCTCCAAGAGTGTCAAACAACAAGCTACCTGTTTCCAGACATCCCAGCACATGGGTAATGTTTTCATGGAAATTCAAAGAAGCAGAACTGAAGCGTCTTATAATTTCTGATGCAAACCAAAGGAAAGTAAGACCAGTGAGGTTTGGGGAGAGAAACCTCTTTGATCAATTAGAAAGGAAGATCATAGGAAATTGTTGTTGGGCTTTTTAAGTTAATTGCTGTCCTCCTACACTTACAAAAGTTGTATCCTACGTCTTCTATATAATTCTATTTCTGATTATTAAACTTTTCCAGGCCACCATGGACTATTTTCTATACTTAACTTAGCTCTAAAGGCTGAAATTTCAAAGGTAGTTTAAACAGAGCATTGTGTGCCAGATTTTCATTAGTATGAGAACTATTAATATAGGTTGAAATAAACTACATATTTTTAGCAGTATGGAAAAAAATCTCTGATCCCTGATCAATTTTTTTTTTTTTTTTTAATCCATCAGCTTTTGAAAATGAATTTGTTATTCAAATTATGACATTTTTCTTCTGGAGCAGTCACAGGAACCAAGCTTGTCCTCCATTACCAAAGCCTGATGAGGGTTGCACTATTTCATCCACACAGACTCAGGTGTTACGTGGTTGCTATTCACATCATTTCGGATTTCCTAAATGCAGCTTGCTGAATTGCCGAAGTTCATCCTGTCTTTCAAGCAAAACCTTAATCATTTGTTCTTACTATTCTGGCTTCTCTTTCTTTTCCCACTCTTTATTGAGTGTACTAGTACAGAATTCTTCCTGCCCATTCCCTATCATCTCGATATTCTAGATTGCTCTGCAAATCCTTTCTTAGTTATGAGCTAAAGTTGCAGCACGCAAGACCAAATGTTTAATTACTAGGGCACCTGAAACCCAGTGGAAACTTTTCTGCCTCTTTCACTTCGGAGAGGAAATAACCAAAACTGACATCATCACTCATGCACATTTAATGACTCAATTATCTCAATACCTGTGTATTGAGACAATCAATCTGTCCATAGACTTTAGCTATACCTACTTTGTGAAAGGACACACTGAACCACTGGGTTGCAGTGCTGAGAAAGAGGAACTGGTAGCTTTTCTTGCAAGATAGTATTCCTTGGATCAGCAGTCCAAATATATTTATGATTTAGAACATGTAATTACACTTTTATCTTCCATGTTTAAAAATCAGGCTTGGTCCACTACAGGATGAGGCCTTTAACATTTAATGAAAGGATGTGAAAGAACATTCTTTTGTGTAACAGAAGATAATATTTATGAGCACTCACTGCCTTTCCAAGTCTATAAAACCTGCAACTAATGTGCTAAAAATAGCTCTGTTGTGCAATATTATGTATGTACTAATTATCATGAACGAATTTTATTATATTCATTCATATTAATGGAGCAGTTTTCATTTAAAGGTTTGTAAACATTTCAAACTCTATTACCTAGCAGCATTATTTCATTCTGTTGACAGAATATATTATCTTTTGTTTTATAGCCATAATGGAGAAAAGCAAAGAAGTCCATAGTAGACAAAAATTCAGTCTTGGTTATAAAACTGAACTTGAACACTTGTAATATAGATGCAGATTCTTCTCAAAGGTCAATGCACTGGACCCAAAATCTGCTTGTCATCCCCAACCATCAGCTGAATGTATCCTTTTTTGAATGCTAGGAGTTCATCACCATAGAAACCACTTATCAAATTGTAAAAGTTTGAATTGAATTGTCTATCTGGAGAATTTATTTAATTGCAAATAGAGACCTTTAAAAACCTAGCTCACTACTGGAGTTATAGAAAATCTCCTGTGGGTACTCAAAAATGTGAAAATATTATGTAGGAAAAGTATAACTGAGAAGGATGAAGAGGAGAGCAGGAGGTCATTTTTCATGATAGGTCAAAATGAAGTTTATTTATGTTCTGCAGTGGATTGAATTCCAGAACATCAGCAAAAAGTGCAAAAGTGACTCAGAATTGCTCAGGTCTGTTTAGATCCTTGCTGTGGAAGCACAGCTGCAGCAAAATTAATCTTGTTACAATGTTTCCTGACTTGAAGTAAAGTTTTGCAATGTGTTTATGAACACTCCTTAGTTGATAATGATTTTCTGTTACCAATTCTTTTCCAGTAAATATGTTGAAGTTAAAAAAAAAAATAAAATTAGAGGAACAAAACTAAACTAGAACCATACTGGGCCAGGAAATGATGTTGTGTCAGACCCCAGTTCTTTCATGGCATAGAAAATGTCTGTTAGCTTCAATAATAGCTAAGTGAAAGCTTGTATTTTTAAGTAACATGAGCATAAATTTATGGAGAGAAGTATTTCTGAATGAAATTATCTTGGGTTGCAGAAACTGCCAAGTGTTTCAAATGTGTCCCATCCCTTTCAGTGGGAGTTCTGCCTGTTAAGTACTTTTTCCAATATGACCAGCATGTCACATGGTCTGAATAGTGTTTTCAGATGTGTCATAATTCTGCAATATTGGCTTGAGTATTTTATAGCATGATTTCAGCATCTTCTAATGGATACTCAGATGTTTTTATTGTACTATCGGCATATTAATCTGGAGGTTTCCCAAATCAAATTGAAATAAGTAAACTGGTCAGATATTGGTGGAGGATACAGCTCGCTGAAATGAAGAGGCTGAAATAGAATCAACTGTAGGAGGAACCTGGCATACACTACCAGTTAAGTAAGAAAGAACAGAATGGACCCATGAAAAACACAGCATTCTGAATGCGGAGATGACACCATAATCCTTTGTCCAGGAGAGAGAAAGAAAAGGACCCAGACTGTAGAGCAAGGGAATGAGATAAAAGCCAGGATGGGTATGAAGGTATGCTGCTGAGAGAAGAGACAGAAAAATGAAACAGGAGGGAGACTAATTGTGTCTACTGCATACAAATGCCAGTCTCTCATATAGCACTTCAATTATATGACACATACTCTTCAAAAGAGATCAGCTTCCTAACTAGGCAGCAGGTGCAGTCTTCTGCTGAAAAAAAAATTAACAATAGAGACACCAGATTGCTCTAGAGACATTTGTATGACATTGCTTGTTTAGATAAGCAGCTGTTCTTGGTGTTGCTTGTTTATGATGTCAGTTGACAGGAAAGGTGAGACCATTAGACAGACCAGTAAGTTCAGTTCCCCAAGGAAAAAAACTAGAGAATACTCCTGTTGAAACAGAGTAGTGTGCTTACTGTATCAGTCTTTGGTTGTCAGATCTATATATGAACCTCTAGTTTTTCCCCTAGAACTTTCATATTCATCTTGGATGATTTGTCCAGTGTTAATTGTGCAAATCTTTTGTATGGAGACAGACATCCAGTTCTGCATCCAAAGGAAATTATCACTTTTTAGAAAACAAGCCTTTTGTAGGGAATGAGAAACAGTCAAAGCTCCTTTTTCTAGTTCCTGCTGTTTCCCAGGATCTAAGGATAATTCCCTCTTACATGAGGTGAGGGTGAAGGCAAAGTCTAAAAATATGCATAGCCCCACCATTTACCAGCATGTCTAGAGTTAGGTAGCAAAGGCCGTATACTGCCAAACTAAGTATTCCTCCTTCCGATGTACAAATCCTACTATTAAGGACAAGTCTTAAAATCTTTCCTAGGAGCTGTATTTCTAAGGAGCAGAGATGGAAGGGTGTGGTGCATTGACTATGACCAGAAGCAGAGCACTCACCCTGCCACTCACTCATTCCCCTCTCCTGTGGGATGGACAGCAAACAGAAAGAAGACAAGAAGTCTTGTGCATCGACAGGAGGAAAGTTAACTAAGGGAATCAAAGGTTGTGTGCACAAGTAAAGTGAAATGTAGAATTTATTCACTGCTTGCCACCGGTAGGCTGATGTCCAGGCCGTACCTGGAAAGCAGGGCCTAAGCATGCATGATGATTACGGGGGAAAACAAGTGCCATGGCCATGTGAGACCTCCCTTCCTCCTCCTCTTCCTCAAAGGGGTCAGAGTGGGTAAAAGCTAAAGTCCTTGGTGCTATGGAAGCACTGCTCAGCAATAGGCAAACACCAATGTGCTATCAGAACTGTTTTGGCCTCAAATGCAAAGCCCACCACCATATGGGCTGCTGTGAAGGAAAATAATTCCATCCTCTACAGATCCAACACCAAGGGCAAGCACAAAGAACATTGGGAAGATGTAATATCCTTAACATTGCCTACAGTGCATCTGACATCCTGCCTTCTACTATAACTGATGTTCACACTTCCATTCTGTAAAACAGAAACCTTCTACCCATCCTGCTAAAGCAGCTTTATATGGAAACCTAGTGAAGAAATCCATAGATTTCTTGTCACTTAACCTTCAAGGTACTTTATCCAGTGGCAGAAATATTCCATGACAGGAAGGGGGGTGGGGAGCAGTTCATCATTACTTCAATTAAAAAATGTCACCTCTTAACAGTTAAATGTTATATCTAAGGAAAATAACAGATTATTTTTTTAAAGTGGACTCTGTTCTAATAAAAATATTTATGTCCCGCATCCCTTCAAATATCACTCAACACAAGCAAATTAAATAGCTTTTTATTTTCCTCACACTACCTTCTAACCTGGCCCTTAATTATCTGAAAATCACTGAAGTCACATGAGTCTGTGTACTGAGCTTTCATTAACTTTTTTTAAATTTGCCAGTGTTTGACAATTGATCCCCAAACAATTACACTGGCTTTCAGGGTAATTACCACTTTCAGCTTGCTCTTACAGATACTTAGTATACCACTTAAATCTCCCAGGTGCATGTTTTTTGGAGTTATTCAGAAGGTCGTTGCTTAAGATCACACTTAATCATCCAATTATTTGTTCCCAAAAGGAGAGTACTAGGAATCAAGAAGTATAGCATTTGAATGTAATCCCTGTTGAGTTTCCATTTTTTTACAACTTTAGTATTTATTAGGAGTTCTTTCTTTAAGCCAGAAATTTACATAATAACTTTCATGAATAAAAAGCCTCTCTGTTGAATCCTGAAGTACTTCCACTTACTTTTCCTTTCAGAATAATTCAGGCTAAAATGGTGGAGAGTAGAACTTATGTATTTTCCAATATGTTTTGTTGTTGCTATTATTGTTATCATTCTTTTCCTCCACACAAGGCAAGAAATTGATAAATTTTTGTTTGGGTGAGAAGCTACTTTGTCAAGATAGATCCTGAGTTGCAGTCTTCAGTCAGTCCAATAGAAACTGGATGTTACTTAAACCAGTCTTCTACTAAACCACATGGCACAAGAATAATTCTGCCTCGTGTCCTGGTGTTGATAATAAAATGTTATTTATGGCTTGGTTACTGGATAGTAAGAGCTAAAAAAGTAACATCCTGAAAGAAATGCAACAGACATTTCTCACAATAAGAATTTATTTACCTTTTGGACAATAGTCATCTATATGTAATTAAAACAGCAAAGCACTGTACCTGGAGGAGTTGAAAAGGGAAAATAGATCCCCAAGATATGGCAAAAAAAATGCTGATTATCTTCTGGAGAGGTAAATGCCTAGGGATATTCTGCGCCAGACTGCATAGATTCTGTGATATATAAAAGGGGTGACTTCTGTGATACAGGAGAAGGATGGCTTCTTTCAGGTTTGATTCCCTGCAGTACTGTAGTACTGTTTTTTTTCTTACAGTACTGGTGCTTTTCTCACAATTTATATTTAAGGCAACTTAATAGAACCTCTCAAAAGGACAGTGACCCTATTCAGAGATAGCTGAACGTTTTTCCATTGTGTGATGACTCTGTGACAACTTTCCAATCTCCCACCTTCCCCAACATAGAATTATGTATTTGTCTTATTCTTAGAGTGGGCCTCAGGTGTGTGGTTTTTGCATCAATTATGCCTGTTCAGTCTGTTAACAACCTTTCTCCTCTTTCCCACAGAATTTTTATTCTAAATAGTGTACAGTTGAAAAAGTAAGATCAGTTATGCAATAAAAACAAAAGGAGGGGATGGAGGGGAGGGGTGTTTTGACCAAATTCCACAAGCGTTTCTTTAGTTTACTCAGGATAATGGCCACTTGATAATAATTTCAAAAGCATCTTAAAACAGCTTCCCTGTACAGTTATCAGTCTTAGAGGTCTGTTATTCAATTATGTTGTTGTTTATTTTGATCTGAAGAATTTCTAGGACTATTCTAGTCTAGCATAATTTCTTAAAAACCCCCAGGCTATGAAGTAGCTTATCTTGACCGATTCTTTTAATTCCATCCCCCTTTTTTTAATTTCTTGCTATCTATCCTTTAAATTAAAACTATTTTGTATTGTAAGTCTTCTAGTTACTGTGAAACAGACAAAACTAATTACTACTGAAAAGTTCTAACTGATTTACATTCAAAGGTTTGACCCACACAAATCCTCTCCTTTTTCACCAGATAATTGAGCACTACTCTTTGTAACTTTCCTGTCTTCTCATGCTTGAACTGTACCATGCAAGAACCATTTACATGTCAGTACACATATGCCTATTCCAAGTTTCACATAGTTTTGAAGGTGATATGGCAGCTGATTACTTATCAATTTGTCTGAAACCCTTTTGACTGCCATAAGTAACTCTACCTCCGATGTTATTGGCATATGTCCAAGCATGTAGACACTCATGTTAAGAAAGACAAAGACTCCTCCCTGAAGAAAAAGAGGGAGCGGGGGGGAGAGAGACAGAGGGGGAGAGAGAGAGAGAGACAGATAGAGAGAGAGAGTGTGTCCCTTTCCCTGCCCCTTGAAATGAGGTAAGATTGTGTTGAATATCATTAGGGTCTTGGTCTTTTCTTGTTTTCAGAAAAAAAAAGAGGTGTTTAAATAAGAAAGGTTCATCTATCCAGTGATAGATAAGGCATTGGGCATCTTACACCTCTTATATACCACCTAAGAAAAGGTATCAGGTTTTACTGTCCTATAAAGACATTTTAGAAAAAGCATTTCTTGACAATATTTATATCTCATTATTTCATATACAAATGTTCTGCATCCCAAAAATTAAGCTATCTGCAAATGCATACTCACCTAGTTGTGAACTAAGATATTCTCCACATTTCTTTGTGCCAAATGAATAGATTTATAATGTAATTGTGTGAAATTCAAACAAGCTGATATTTAAAATTCTTCAGAAAAATAGTCCTTCATAAGTCTTGCTATTGCATGGTTATTTGTTCTGGACTAAGAACATTTTTTAAGAGCCTGTCTATAGAGGAAAAAAGTTGTTGAGAAACAGAGAAACAAAGAGTTCTGTCCATTTTCCAGAATACAAGGAGGATAAGCAAAAAATTGTGAATTGTGAAGCCAAAAATCTCAATTCCTTTGAACCAAACATAGGATTGATATATTTCATTGGAATTGTAAAAATGTTCAGTGTCTATGTGAATTTGAAGATTAGCCCAGAATGATGTTACCAAGTTCTGTAAATGAAGTAAAAATCAAGACTCCCTTTAACCTCTCAGAGTCCAAATGTTTCCAGTTTTTCAATTTAAGACTGTTTCAGAAGGGTCTATAAGTGAACAATTAAATTGTAGCAAAGTAACTTTTCAATATACCTGTATTTTAATAGCAGCATTATAACTGCAGCTGTACACTACTTTGTTTTTTCTGTTTAGTTTTTCCAACTTCTTGTCCTATTTTATAAAGTTCTCTCCAGATTAGTCAGATGAATATGACTGAAGAAGTAAGTGTTATTGTTCATGCCAGCATGCAAACTAAAGAAGATTTTGGCCTAGAATGATTGAGTTCATGTAGTTTGTGTAATTTTGTGATTCAAGTGTGTACAGTATATAGAGAACAGAAATACAGTAGTCCTCCACAGATCATCTTTCCAACAATGTTGCCTTTCTATAGCTACGTAAACTATATGCTCAATAAACGAATGAGATGAAACCACAGAAAAATGTTGGCATTCACTTTGCTTTTATTTGAGTTAGTTGTGTGGATTATGACATTCATCCTTCCTTTCACAGTACTGTTTCCATTTGATCAATGTCTTCAAGGGAGGTATAGAAGAGGGAAAAAGAAAAGAATGAGGAAGGTGTGAGACCAGAACAGCACCAATAAAAATTACATACTGATTTTATAGAGGTCTTAGTCTAAGTCTACCAGAGACCTTATCTTTTGTTGTTTTGGCTTTTATCACTAGTTTTGGATTTTGTTTTTTGCTGTGAGTTATTTGGGTTTGTCTTTCTTATACAGGTGTTGGGGTTCTTTGGGAGTAATTATAGATTTCCTAGTTATACATAGTGCTCTCTCTTTTTTCTGTCATACTGTATCTTGGTTACACATGTATATACATTATAAGGAGAGGATGGCTTTCTTGTGCTGGTAGATGCCATTACCATTGAGAAACTATGTGAAGTATCATCAAGAGTCAGCAGACAAAAATCCCCACTGAGCTCAAGGCGGCTTTGATTCCCACTCTATTCCACTGACCTCCCTTTTACCAGCATCCTGTATGTCAGATTTTTCCATTATATATACGTTTTGAAAATTAAATACATGTCTTAGATTTTAATGCAGAGAGATAAAACTGTACAAGTAGGATTGCACCCAGTCTGCTTGAAAGTGAGGCTGGAACTTAAAATAAAACTGTAAGACATCCTCTTGAAGTTAAGCAGAAATATTCAGCAAAAGTAATGAGAGTAGGCTGCATCAATAGATATTTCCTTAAGCATTGACTTTGAAAAGAAAAGAGGAAGATTGCCTTTCCTGTTTGTTTTTTTTTTTTTAAAGCCTTCCTGAGAGCAGGGGCAACAAGTGTCACAGAAGAGAACAAGCAAGGACACAAGTAGCTGCTGCAAGGGTATCAGGACCACCAGTTTCAACCAGAGTGACAGAATGAGATCTGGAAAACAAAGAGACGAGTGCTGGCAGATAAATCCTCAGCAAGGTTAGTTGGCTTATATCCTCTGTAAGGATTTGTGGTTGTCTAAATATTTTCTTCCTTTTACATTTGCCTGCAAAGCTCTGAATCTTAGGAGGATTTAGCAACAATTAAGTCAGAGATAACAAGCTTCTAAGCAAAACGCAAACCAAGCAATTTTCAGCTTAAACGACATTATAGTCTTTACCTATAGTTAAATTCTTTATTTAGAGATAAACTAGGATTTCTTTGAACAGACATAAATTAATTTTGATATAGTCTATAAACTTCTTAACTAGAATAATTTGTGTTCAGGAAGAAGACTTTAAATAACAGGCTGAGATAATTTGCTGAAGTAGGGTATGAAAGAAATTATATCAGGATATTTGAAATTAAAATAGCATACAGAAATATCCTTATTGAAAAAATAATTAGCCATATCTTTAACTGAGACAACAGCTGACACACGTAAGGTTGACACTGATGAAGAAATGGTAAAAAAAATATTTTATATGATGTTTATGAGTTTATAACACAATAGACCAGCAATGGAATTTGCTTAATGTACGCACATCTAGTCACTCACAAGAATTTCTCAATTCTTATATCACAAACTTCTGTTTCTGATTAATTTAAGTGAATACAGAAAGATAGATAAATCTAGACCTTAATGGTGTAGCAGCAGAAAAACATCTAATACATATTGTTGATTTTTCTTTTTATGGTTTATAGTACTAAAGAAATATCTGACATATAAATAATCAATATGGTTGATTGGCAGACAGAGCTCCCTGTAGTATGCCAGAAACATATTTGTTGTCCCTATGGTCTAAGATTGTGCAGTTAGATTCCTGATTTAGTAGAAAGAAGCATACATTTCAATATTGCTTAAGTCATAAACCAAATAAACTGTACGTATCAAAAGGCTTATAGGAATGTTGTTTGTTTTGCTTTGGTCCCCACAAAACAAGGACTAAGTTGCAATCAAAATATCCATTTTAGTATTGTTTCAGGAGGTTGTATAAGAAACTGGTAAAGGAAAAGTAAAAACCTTTTGCCATCACAAATATGGTGCTCAAAGAGAGATATGATATGCACACACAAGAAGTCCTAATTTTCTTCTGTGAGGTTATTTTTCAAGGCTGTGAAATCTTCATTTCAGTCTTCAAATCCCACTTAAAAATAACTTGAACTTGGTGATTCGTTCTTGGCAGGAAAGTTTTTAAGAACTTTTATTCAACTGCAAAACTTGCAAGCATTCCATAAACCCCCACGTTTCCAACAAAATGATGATGACGACGAGGGATTTTTGATTTTTAATATTAAATTACTTTTTTTAAAAGCTTGTTGACTATCATAAAAAATCTGCTGGTGTTACAAAGCTTACAACATTCTCTTTTGCCCTTGTCTTCCAAAAGAAAGCTTGACTTAATCTCTGCTGGAACACCCATGTCCTGGCATAACAGTGACAAGTACTCCAACTCTTTGAGAGGAAGCAGGGAGTAGCTCAGGTGAGGGAAGACATCTCAGAAAGAGGTTAGCTGTAGTTAATTTGAATTTATTAATTTAAATATCCAATTAGTATTAAGAATCACAGATTAACTGACTTCTCTTATCACCATAAAAATGACATGAGAAGTGTCAGTTTGTGAAATTCATCAGGAACCAAGACTTTTAGGTTATTGAGATTTCTGTGTTGCAGTTCTAAGAGGAATGGAAGTTAATAATCTCAACACAACATATGCTTCTGAAGAATGAAAGAAGATTTCACAATTACGCAAAATATTTTCACAAAGTAAGAAAAATAATCTTTTACTTTATATTCTTGCTAGAAAGCCCTACAACAAAATAGTATAAGCCCTCCTTCAGGAAGGGAAAACACTGACTAAAGGTAAGGGTGCAACTGTCCTGTCCCTCTCATCCTAATCCTGCTGCCTTATCATCCATAGGTGTGTTTTCTAGTTATACTGAAGATCCTCTTCAGCTAACAAAATACTATCCTGCATATCCCAGTACCAAGTCCTAAGTCTGCATATGATTTAATTCATTCTCTGTCTGCAATACATGTAAATCAAATTTGGCTCTTTTGGCTCTTCACACCACTTTGCTTAATTTTAAATGCACAATTTGATACAAACAGTGACAGGAGGAATGGTTAAAAAGCCTGATTTGAAACGTCTTTAACTAAAACTTGAACAAAATTTTAGTCAATTAATAAAATACTTCAAAGTGATATTTAAAATACATGTTCTGCTTTTATTTTGCAGCTTTGTTTTCTGTGACAACTTTTAATAGATTAAAAGCTTTGTAAATTATTCTTTTCAAAAAGTGCATGCACAAGTACACAATAAAACTCCATTCCATATTTATTTTAAGACAGCATTCTCTAAATAAAATTTAGAATTTTGCAGAAAAGAAACACATTTTAGTTGGGCTCCGTTCGCCTTTTTTTTCATTTAGGATAAATTGCTTACAATGTTACTGAACCAAGAACTTATATCGATTCTGGGAAGAACCAGATTGCCCATTAATAAAAAAAAAAAAAGTAAATCATTTAGTATGTAAATATTCATTTTTCCATTTCATCCTTTACTGAAATGACATGATAAGCAATCCAGGTTAACAAAATAATCATACTGAATAACATGTACCTTTTTTATTGACAAGGTAATGTATCTTGATTATTGACATTATAATTACTGTTAATTTCAAGTTCAGCAGAGGTGTCTAGAGCAGATTTGTTTCCAAATGTGCTTTACTAACTGTACTCCTTTTCTCATTTTCATTTTCCCCTCCCCACATGTACAGGATTGCTGCAAGTCTAAATGTCTACTTAGTAAGTTAGTAGTGTGGGAGAAAAAGTCTGTGAAGTAATGACATCATGGGACCAGTTATACAGCACTAAAAATATGAGTGTTTCACTACAAAATGCTGACATACTGGTGACAAGTTTTGCAGGAACTGCTCTGATTCTTCAAAGTAAGCATAAAACAAAATCAAATTCAAGAATTTTAGCCTAACACTATGTCTCAAAAGTAGGAGCTTTATAGTAGCATACATGTTCAACAGTATGTATCCATGTTTGTGGCATATAGAATGCAATTGTGTGAAAGATGTAAGCCATCTTCTTGGTCTTGGCTCTTTGTCTGTTAGAAATTCTATGACCCAACCACAATTTACACAGGAAGGTCAAAATTATGGCCACTAGACATGTCACTTATGCTGGCTGAAGAGAATAGACTTCATGATGACAAAGATCTCCAGTAAATTATCAAGAACTTTTTCCTGCAAAGAAAATTGAATTCTTAATAACCAAAGTAGATACATGTTCTTCAGCTAAATTAACAGTTTCAGGTCACCATGTGGAAAAAAAAAAAAAAAGGGTTGAAAGTTCCTCACTGTGAAACAAAACCACATTGAAGTAGACTGGATTTCTGAAAGAAAGAGAATCACAGAATCACAGAATCATTTAGGTTGGAAAAGACCTCTGAGACCATCAAGTCCCCCATCTCTGACCAATCACCACCTTGTCAAGTAGTCCATGGCACTCAGTGCCATGTCCAGTCGTTTCTTAAACATCTCCACAGATGGTGAGTCCATCACATCCCTGGGCATTCTGTTCCAATGCTTAAAAACCCTTTTCGTGCAGAAAATCCTTCTGATGTCCAGCTTAAATCTCCCATTGTGTAGCTTGAGGCTATGTCCTCTCATCCTGTTGCTGGTTGCCTGGGAGAAGAAACGAACCCCCACCTGGCTACAACCTCCTGTCAGGGAATTGTAGAAGGCGGTAAGATCGCCCCAGACCTTTCTCTTCATCAGGGTAAACAACCCCAGCTCCCTCAGCCATTCCAAGTATGACTTACCCTATAGACCATTCACAAGCTTTGTGATCCTTCTCTGGACACGCTCCAGCACCCCAATTTTTTTTTTAGTAGTGCCCAGAATTGGACTCAGTACTCAAGGTGCAGCCTCGCCAGTGCAAATAGTTATTGTAGTTAGAACTGTTCCAAACACAGCAGCAGAAATGAGTGTAAATACTACATATTACAGACAAAGCACTGCCAACAGCTGTTATTAGAGCTGCATTCGGAATTGTATTGCCAACTAAAAGTTTCCACTTACTCAGTGTTTTTTGAAGCATTCATTCATCAGTCTACTCTTTTTTTCTGGTAGAACAAAGCCAAAATCTACTGCTGCGAAAGTGTCTGCAAAAAAACTTTTCTCAAAGGAGCTAGTAGAGCTCACTTTTCTCTTAGAAAAATAATTATGCCCCATTTTTTAAAAACTCAGCACAAAAATTAGTAAAATGTCTGAAATTTTGAGGGATTTCTTAAAAAGTAAATTTCACTATGGATATTAATTTTGTACTTTGCCAGATTTAAGAGATTTAAATATGTGCTTCATGCATTTTTATTGAATGATTTTTTAAAGAATGAATAGAGAATATTTGCACTTGGGAATGGGAATTAAAAAAAAAAAAAAAAAAAGTTTCCTAAGTTTCTCTCTCAGACTTCTTCCAAAGTAGAAAATTGTTTTCTAAAGAAAGCAATGAAGCATGTTTGTATGTTCTTCTACTGTGCTAAAGCCAAAGGCAGCAAAAAATACAAATAAAATAGAAGTCTTTGAAAATATGTCCTTTTTCTTTATTGCTCACCAGAAGTGGATTGCTCACCAGCTGTATATGACAAGCTGGGTAACTACAAATGTATTTAGATTTGATTATTTACAGAGTCTATAAAGAATAGGATGACTGTTAGCAGGATTGATCCAGTTCAACAGAAATTCCAACAGCAAAATGCAGCAAATCAAAGACAGATATAACATTGCATAATTCTTTAGTACTGCCACCATTTTACTCAAAAATCTCATACATTTGCAACATGATTTGTGGGCTATTCACATATATTTTAAATATATATCTAATAACTGTGCACATACAGCACTGATTAGATCTAAAACATTAGCTGTGTCTTTCAGACTCCATAATTACTTTTTTAACATATTTTTTGTAATTTTAAGACATATCTACACATTGTACTAAAATAACTAATAAGATTCAGTATGTCTGCCTGCAGATTTTTAAGGATGCAAGGTCCAGCACCCCTACCATTTATTCTGATAGAAAGAATGTATGCTTACTGACTTAGGTAAAATAGCAAATAATTTTCATTGACATCTGTGTTACTAAAATCTGCTTCTATTTATAAAAACGTATTATTTGTCTGTGCCAGCTATGCTCTCAGAGTTAAAAAGTGCATTTTTCCTCTGAGAAAACTTGCTATTACTGGCACATTGATGTAATTAATTAAAATCACAAGTTTAATTTAATATATGTTTTAGTATTTTCAGTAGGCACAGAGTTACAAATGTATGTTAGCTTCTGGGAAAACAGACTATTTTTTTAAGGTATCAGATTCAGTGTTTCTAATTAATGTTAATTAAGAAAACTATTCATGCATTTTTCATTTCTGCTTCTTATAAGGCCAAATTATTTAGACACAAATAATGTGCATGTTTTCTTATTTGATTCTTACATCATTTGATTTGGTTTTTTAATTTTAGTAGTATTGTTGTCAGCACCATACCACTGTGGAAAACATATGACAAAAAATAAAGGCTATATTGAAAACAATTGTTCTTAGAACATGCTTTGAATGAAAATAAATTACTTGTCAAATTAGGTAAAGTATGACTACTATTGCTGTGAACAAAACTCTCAGACTTTCTAAATAGTGCAAGTTTATATTTTGATTTTTTATACTAAAGTGCATAAGGGAGCACAGATAGAGCACATTTTGAAGTAGAAAGCCATAACTCTGAATGTCTTCACAATACAAGATATTACTGATGTAAAAAAGTCACCTGACATTTTAATAATAATGTCTTACGACACAGTGCATGTCAAAAATACAGTTAATCATCTCAGAGAAAAAGTTGCCTTTCTAAATATTATCAACTGCAGGATTACTTCAACAAGTGACTAAATTCCATCTCAAAGTAACTATATTAAGTGACATCAATATAACAATATAACAAAGTATTATTTCTTCCTAAGGTAAAGTAAAAATTACTAAACATTCAACCACTTGGACAAATATAAATATTTTTATCCTTCTGGGTATATTTAGCATTGGAATAGCATAAATTCAAAACAATTCTGTATTTGCAGAGTCCAACATATTTCTACAGTCAGTAAAAGCATTGTGCTAGCGTGGGAGTGAATTTATATCTTATTGATACAATTTCTGTTTCAAAAATGGAATAACTTGCAGTGTGGAGTGAAAATTAATTTGCACCTCAATAGATGTAAGTGAAGACAAAATTACCCATCTGCCAAGTAAGAAATGGCTTTAAAACCTATCTTTAAAACCAAATGAAAAGTGTTAGCTGTCCCTAAAACCGAATTTACACTTTGCTTTTGTGGGGAGTGAAGGCAATAGGGTTATTCAGCCTATATTTTAAGGGCCCCTACACAAAAAAATCCTACCAAACATCTTGCCATACATGCAATAAACAGAGTTCATAATAAGAGTTTATTTCCATGTGCATCAACGAAAGAAGTAGATACAGGTGCTATTTCCTTTTTTTTCAAAGAACGTTCTCTTACTACTACTTGTCCACAATAACTTTGATCATTCTGCCATATTTTTTATATGCATTGTTACTGGTCATTCAAAGGAATCTTGTAAAAATGGAAAATTGCAGGTCTTGCCTTTTCAAAATTTTATTTTCTGAAAGACCATTTATGGCCACAAAATAACTCTTACAGAACATTCAATCAACTCTCTAAATGTTCATTTCTGTGCTCTGTGCCTACAAGCTCAGAAATGCTGTATCTCAGAGCAAAAATTAAGCATAGAGCATAACCTTTAAGCATTTAGGGAAATTTATTTCAGTGATCTGTGAGCTATTTCCATTACCTTGAAAATTATGATGAAAGCAGCTAAGTTTGATACATCTCTTTTTTTTCCCTCAAGACAGGTAGAACTGGTGCCAAGGGTATCTATCTTAGTTAGTGAGAGTACTGCATAAGTTTAGACTTCTGAACAGGTACTGCTTTAATTAAAAAGTTACTATGCCTCTTTTAGTTACCTCTCAAACTGTAGCAGCTACAAGGTTTTTCTTACTTAAAACAGTAGCATTTGCCTGTCTTAACTAGCTACCCTCTATGTAATCCATTTGTCAGTTTGTGAATTGAGAGTAATCATCCTTTCAACATTGCATAACCAGTTTCATCCAGTTGGCATCCTAATATTTCCTGGGTCCAAGCTGAAGATTCAGAAAACACACACTGGCCAATTTCCCAGTTCCATGTAGGAGATCTAGGATAACCATAATAGCCTTCAGTCTGGACTGCCCTAGAGCTATGGACATGGGCATCCTGGACTCCACAGTACTTTGACACAAAACCTGGCAGACCATTAGTCATCTTCATGTCGCAACTTTGCCCATATTCTGATGTATAGAGTGTCAAAACAGAGAAGTATCCATTTTGTAAGAAAATTTCAGACTTCAGAGAGGCCTGGGAGACTTGTAAAAGGGCAGCATGTTGGCACATTTCTCCAGTGACAGATCCTCACAAAGACAAAGCCAGACACAGAGGCTACGGGTAAATCAGAATGTCTGCAACAGACAGGAACACTTCCTCTACTTCTAGAGACCTCTTGTTTCATGTGCACTTTAGAAACAGTGAATGCCAAGTGCTTTACTAGTCCCAGTGGTGAATGTCAGAATGAATGAGCAATACAAATATGAAAAGGTACCACAATTTGAGTGTAGTATATTATTCAACGGGCACATTACTGCATTCATTTTAAACTTCTTTTAACAGCGTTTAAATCTGCTCTTTATTTTTCTATTTAAAAAGTTAAAATTAAGGAAAGTAAAGGCTTCTTTACCCAGATGGCTAGACTTTGAACCAGGCAGATGGAAAACAGCAAATCCTGCCTGGTTTTCTGACAAATTTCTGGAGTCCACTGGCCTGGGAAAATTGTGCCAGACAGGCTATGCTCCCCCATCATGTTTCTTCAGGGCAAGCAGCCACCATGCCTTTTCTAGGTTCAATCCAAACTTCAAAGATTTCAGGAATCTCCATACAAAACAAAATTTAACTGTCACCTCCAGAGCCTGAAACTCTATAGGAAACTGAGGCTCAGGATGGGTTCCCAAAGATCTTGATCTTTAGGTAACTGTCTTATGAAAACTTGAGTGCTTTGTACATTCCAGTCACCTTCCTAGTGATATTGTCCCTGATAGTATCTACAAGGACCCTGTGAATATGTTTTGTTTCTGAAACAGCTATTTGTACCTCGAATCTCAGTCTTAACGTATTCTATTTAGCCATGCTACTCACTGGTGTATTTCAGCCATGCCTTTGACTCAGTGATCATAAATCCTCATTGTTAGGTGGAAACATATTTGTCTAGTGCAAAAATAGTAAAGAGGTGTTCTATAGCTGCTGATACACTCTTATGTTATCAGCAAAATGGCATCCCTTCTCCATGGAAAGAGCTATTATTCCCATGAGGCCTAGAACTATCAACTGTGTTGTTGGTTTTTTTTAAAGCACATATATATACCAAATGAATATATTCATACAAACACATGTGTAAAGGGAGGCTATAAATCTAGTGGGAGACGCAGAGGGAGGAAGAATGTATTCCACAAGAGCATTATTGTATATGTTAAAAAATTACACAAGACCTTTTTGTCAAGCCACACTGACAGAGTTTACATTAAGGGATTCATAAATTAAGACAAACAGCACTACTAGAGAAATTTTTTGAAAAAGAGACTGAGGGAGAGAAATGTGATGGTTTTGGGGGGTTTCTTTTAAATTTTCAGGTTCTATTTCTAGAAAATTATTAAAGATAATTAAAGCATTATCCACCATTGAACAGGAATAGGCTAAGCCTGTTACAGAACATTAAACTTTGACATGTATTTTTCCTGTAATCTAGTCCCTGCAGCATTTTGAAACATATGCTTGACAATGGTCAGAGGCAAGACTTAGGAGGGTCATAGTGGAGAGCCTTTCCCATTCAGAGCACTGGAGAACTAAGGAACATGAGAAGATTCTTCAAACCTTCAGGTTGCTTCATCAGGCACACAGCAATTGCTCTGTGCAGATAGTTGTGACAGCATAATTCATCTCTGCACTCTTGACATGAGAAAGGCTCTGTCAGGGTCCCATGGAGGCTCCCCATGGCTCCATCAGGACAAAGCTTGGCAGCCAGAGCCCATCCCACTGCTCCAGCCAGGAACAAGGCAATGGGGGCACTGGGCAGCCTCAGTCCCAGACACTGGGCAGGTCCCTTGGGAGGCTCTGGGGGCTGACATGGGGTCCTGGGCCATGGACAGGGTGTGGGGAGCCACAGGGACAGGCAGGGACATGCAGGGCAGGAATGGCCTCAGTGTCATGGCAGTAAGGAGTTTAAAGATTTTATCTTTATGGTGACAGAGTTAGAGAACTGTTGATGAAAGAAGGTTTAATGTTTTATTCGTCAGTTTTACATTTCCTACTTTCATGTGCTTGTGGTAAACAGTAGATGTTAACACTCTTACCATTGACATGATTTTTTTCAGCAAACAATTGTATAGGCCTACAAAGCCCTAGCTGAGCCTAAGAAAATTGTAAAGGTGGCTTCAGCAAATGTCACTGTTTTCCTGCAGATCCAGACATGGACAGAGAGGGCTTCACAGATAATCTGCCTGTGTACCCTTTACTGTCAGAGCAGAAAGGATGAAGACCAAACTCTAAACAACACTCAGGAGGAAGATAATTTCCTGATACTGAGGGTTTTATCTGTTATGGGCTATGAATTAGTTTTTGTGAATTACCCTCATCAGCATGATATAAATAGCGGCACTAACTGCTATCCAAAAACCTGCTAATCATCCTGGAGGAGGAAAAAATATTTCCATGGGTTGCTAAACTGAGACATAATGTTTATTGATAGGCCAAATATCTTCTAAAATAGTTCAAGCAACTTTGAAGAAAAAAACAACTAAAAATCATGATTTGAGAGTAATTGTTGGGAGATAATTAAGTTGGTAACTATAAAATCATAGAGAAGATATAAAATCATATTGAAACTGTGAATTCTTAATGTAGTTTTGTAACAACCTCAGTTTTAGACAGATTCCTGATGTTTAAATGGGGTGAAGATTAGAGGTTTAACCACAGCTTTTCTACAGAATTTTGGGGTGATCATCCATCCCAAAGTGACCAGCTGTGGTTACTGTGGAATGAAAGAGGTGTTTCAGATACCAAAAGCTGGTGCAATAGGAAAAATTAAGTCCTGATAAGGATAAAGTAAAATTTTAAAAAAAATAAATCTGATGATGTAAAAAGGAACTGCAGCAAAGCATGTGATGAAATACAAGCAGCTCTTAATAGTGGAAAGGCAGGGAAAAGCAAATGGGTGTGAGAAAATATATTGGGTATTTGCATGTTCTTTGTATCTTTTTCCTACATATTATCTCTAAAAGGCTTACAGCCAGTTTGCTTTTTCTTCCTGAGAAAACTGTTACTTTTGAACTTTGAAACTCTGAACTGAGATGAGAAGTGTCTTCAAAAAGTTACTTGGAACAAGAAATAAGCATTTGGTTGATTATATGCTAATATTTTCAGTGAAAAAACACCATATCATCCACATTTTGTATGGCAAATTATGAGAACTTTTTATTTCAGTAGAGCTGAAACATATCGGGTTTAATTTTTTTGTTTCAGCTTCTATCACAAAATCAAACCGAAATATTGATTCATTTTCTTTTTGAAATATGAAATAAACTTAGTCCTGCCCATAAAATATTTTATTTTACTCAATCAGTATTTTCTAATGGAAAAGATGTTCCATACAAATGTTTCTGAGCAGATGCCATGCTGCATGAGAGAGGGGATGCAGATGTATTCTTGATTTCAAGTAGTTAGCATGCAAAGGGTAAAATCATCCTTGTGCCTATAGACAGCCATAGGTCTATCCTTGATATTCACCTTAAATATGGGTGTGAAAAATGACATAAACAGATATTAGCATATTCGTTTAATGGTCATGTTACACTTGTAGTCTTCAAGACAAGATCTATGGATCCTCAGCCACAGATGCTGAACAGAATTTGAAGATTCTTCCACAAATAGCCAAGAAGAATATATCTGTAGTTCATAGACTTACAATTATTTTATAAGAAACTCACTAGCATCAGAAATATTTTAGACATTCATAAACTTAAAACAGTTGAAAACCCACTATCTGTGTTATCTCACAGTGACAGGCATCAACACATCTTTCCTTGAGAAGCATGGGTAAGCAGCACATACACAAACCACAATATATGTGACAATAGCCCAGTGAGGAGTATTTTTCCAAACTGGTTTTATATGCTAAGGTGAAAGGTCGGCACCATCATGATCCTCTATACATAAATAAGTTTATTAAATTAGTTCCATGATCCTCTATACATAAATAAGTTTATTAAATTAGTTCCATGTACTTAAACACTGTGATCAATATTTTTAAAAAATTGAAAACAAAATAAAAGCAAAAAAAAATTTTCAAATTCCATAAATATAAGATCAAAATGTGGGACGTTCCTGATACAATAAAATACCAAAATACACTGTTGGTAGCTACACTAATGCTGCTTTTCCTGAACGGAAGTTCTTGACTTTATATAGCACAGAATAACCTGAGTTATAATAGAAATAGAGGAAAACACAAGATACAAATAACAGATACAATAAAACTCAAGATTGCCACCAGCAAGAAAACAATATATTCCTTTATACATCTCCATTAAGACAGTCAAAGTGCCAAAAACTGTACTGTTTGTGGAGTTATGTCCTGACTCAGATAAAAATTTTCCTTTATGAAGATACACGAGTGTTAACTTAAAAAGCGTTACTTACGTGAATCAGCAGAGTATGATTCATCCACAGCACAGCTGGAAGATAATTCATCCCTCAGGAAACAAGTCCAGACAACTTCAGCTTCTTACTTAAAAGTTCTCTCTTTTGTCTTTCTTTTATCTTCTTGTCTGGCCCACAGGAAATAATGATTTTTAATAGGGGGGACACAGGGGTAGGCAATCTTAAACACTCAGCATTCCTCGACTGCATGGCATTAACAGTCTTATAACCTATAATTCATTTAATCTATATTTCATTTTCTAAAGGTGTTAGACCAGTGTTCAGATTAAAAGCATATTGTTCACTACTACTTACTAACTCTGTATAGGCAGTGGTATAGGAGCTTCTTGGCCTGTGCCTATCCTAAAATAGTATGTCCTTCATTATATGGCAGCTCTGGGAAGCGACTGTCCTAAATTCATACAGAGCAGACTGAAGGGCTTTCTAAGTCTAGACTAAACCTAAGCAGTCATCAAGAGTTTTGATAAGCCAAACCATTGAATCTTGTCTCATCTACTGCTTGCTCTGTATTGAATCAGGTGTTGGCAAGTGTCCTGGATCCCCAACAAATTCCCATATGGATTTCAGAGTCTGCTTTCTGAAATTTAGCAGCTTGAACTGGAATTCAGATGACTTTTACTGAATCTGGTCATATTTTTTCCTTCTATCAGTATTCTACCCATCTTTTCCTTGTGCTATGCCCACACCACCTGCTAATCCATCTGGTCTGTTCCTGTGTCTGTTGCCTATATCTCAGGCTTTACTTGCCTAGCATTCAATAGCTCTTTATCTGTGACTGCTACCTTCAACCTGCCAATCTGGCAAACTCCTAACTTGCTCTCCTTCTCATCACAGTCCTTCTCCATTTAAGAGGGGTCAGTAAGGCTGAGTTAGCTAATATTCTGATACTCAGATGGTTCAGTCATGTCATTCCCTCTGTGAGGCCAAAACTAAAAACATTGCAGAGATTTTCCACATTCTTCTGTTGGGCCCTACGAGATACCTGTATGCTCTCTTACCACTTACCTCCTTCATTATAAGAACAAAAAAATCACTTTGCACACCTCATTTCCTCTTGCCATAAACTTCAGGTACTCCCCCAGGCTCTCCATGCTAGATTCTCTGAAAGCTCCATATCCTTCTCCTGTCCTTTGTCCTAGACCACTGTATTTCCTTTCACCCGTTCTTATTCATTCCTCCAACAGATTTCTACTCCACCCTCTATGCATTTGACAGAAAGCACAATCCCCTAACATGTCCGTACGTTCTCTGTACATCAGACTGACTTTTTTTTGTTGTTGTTTCATTTATAAGAGGACTCCCTGTGTAGCAGTGCGCTTGGCAGAAGCTGCTGCTTTTGAGCTTCAGGTTTTGGTGGGAAGAAAGCACAGGCAAAGCCCTCAGCCTTCTTCTTCTAATATCTGAACTCTCTGCCTGAGCTGTGGTAAAATCCCATATTTCCCTTGTGTTACCTGTACCCTTATCTCAGATGCCATATATGGCAATGTCCTGGAAAGCTCTTCTCCACTGGTCAGTTTGAACCATGCCGTTCTCCACTGGGTGTTTCCTGGTCCCATCTCCCTTTAAAAGAGCCCTGCAGGGCTTCTTCCTGGCTCTTTTCTCTGGGTTACTGAGCCGTCTGGATATCTCTGGACCCTCAGAATGCAACACTGGACTCACAATAAAATGGCTGTTATCCCGGGGAAGAGCCCTCTGTGTAGCCTTTTATTCTCGTCTGTGCTACCACACCACGCCTGGGGAAACTCTTGTCCTAGAGGAGGCAGCAGAAACAGGTTATCTGTGGTAGCTAGGACTCTGTCCTTTGGGAGAGTTATACAACTCCCCCACCACAGCAGGGATCACACAAGCATAAAAGCACTGTCACGACCTCGAGAGCATTCTGGGCATTAGCACTTTTATCCCTGGATTTTCCATTGCCTTTTATTCTACTCCCAACACAGCATCACAGAATCAAGATGGTTGAGGTTCAAAGGCACCTCTTGAAATCACCTATTTTGACCCTTAACCTGATCCTGCTGCCCAAGAGGGATCAGCTAAACCAGGCTACCATTTTGTACTGAGGAGCCCAGAACCAGACCCAGCACTCCAAATGTGGCCTGATTAGAGCTGAGCAGAGTGTAAGGGTCATCTCCCTCCACCTGTTGGCAGTGGTCTTCCTATTGCAGCCCAGGATATTGGCGATCATTGCCACAAACACACGTTGCTGGCTCATGTTCAACATGACCAGCACGACACTCAGGTCTTTTTCTGCAAAGCTGCTTGCCAGCCAGCCAGCCCTCAGCATCTACCACTGCAAGGAGTTACTCCTGCCCACATCAGAGAGTGTAATTTCATCTCTACCTCTCTTCATCCCACCTTGTCTTCTAATGTTATAAAAAAACATTAAAAGGTATGGTAAGAATGTAAACTAGGAGCGGACACAAGTAGATGCAAATGTGCTGGAAACTATCATCCCCTTGCTAGATCTAGAATTTGTCAGGCAGTATAGCAGCTGAGCTAAGGAGACAAAAGAATCTTTGCAATTCCCTCACATTTTTCCAATTCTTTTAGGCTGTGGACATTGATGTCAGTATTTGTCTGCAATGTTGCAATTGCTCAGAAGTCATAGTTGAAACTACTAACTTGAAAATATGACAGAATTGCCAAGACAGATTGCAAGGTAGTTTGAGGTCTTGTGTCACAGACTGTCCTTAGCTTGTGAGATGCCTTTCTGACATAGTAATTCCACTAATAGTTTCACTGTGACATTGTTACTGCAGAGCTATTTGGGACCTGGCAATAATAGTATTATTTTCTTGGCAAGTAGTCAGAAGAACAACTCAGAACAATCTATTAGAAATCGTGTGTAGAGATGAGACAGAGGTCACTGAACTACAAAGTCACCATCTTGCTTCTAAATACATTTGCATATTTCCATCATCCAAACTAATTTTCTGAAATGTAGTCTTTTCTTAACTTGACTTTGTTCCATTTACCAATACTGTAGCAGCGTGTTTGGCAGAAGCTGCTTCTTTTGAGCTTCAGGTTTTGGTGGGAAGAAAGCACAGGCAAAGCCCTCAACCTTCTTCTTCCAATATCTGAACTCTCTGCCTGAGCTGTGGTAAAATCCCATATTTCCCTTGGGTTACCTGTATCCATATCTCAGATGCCATATGTGGCTATGCCCTGGAAAGTTCCCCTCCACTGGTCACTTTGAACTATGCCATTCCCCATTGGGTGTTTCCTGGTCCCACTTCTCATTAAAAGAGCCCTGCAGGGCTTCCTCCTTGCTCTTTCTTCTGGATTACTCCAGCCACCTGGATATCTCTGGACCCTCAGAATGCAACACTGGCCTTACTATAAAATGGCTGTTATCCCGGGGAAGAGCCCTCTGTGTAGCCTTTTATTCTTGTTGGCGCTAGTACACCATGCCTGGGGAAACTCTCGTCCTAGAGGAGGCAGCAGAAACAGGCTATCTGCAGTAGCTAGAACTCTGTCCTTTGGGAGAGTTGTGGAACCATTGCAACTCATCCCAGCAGGGATTCCGCTCACATAAAGGCGCTGTCACTACCTCGAGAGCATCCAGGATAAGCGCCTTCACAATACTAATCATGATACCAGCTATCAGATATCTATGCTGAAAATAAAAACAAAACCACAAAAAGAACCATATGTTCCTCATTTTGTAGCTGTTATCCCAACATTTGCAGCTTTTGCAGGGCTGAACTCGAAGCGTGGGAACACTGTCTTCCTTCACTCCAATGGATTTCATGTGTACCTTGACAATAGTTTGCTTTCAAGTCTAGTTTCTCCGTATGGACTATTCTTTTGTGTGTTTCCTATTGATTAAGCACCAAATATAAAGAGAAAGCTGAAAAGCTTCTGAGCATCAAGAGTGAAACTAGTCACAGGTAGAACACACATGTATGTTTGTGTGTGTATACATGCTTCTAAAACACTGGAAGTAATAATGAATTTGATTTGAACTGAGCAAATTTTTTAATATCTCAAAAGATGATGCCACTTGCTCTGTATCTGCATTGCAAGCTTTCCATTTTCTGTGTTTGTTTTCCATGAGCAAGTACAGTAAGGGTTCAAGTTCAGCAGTGGTAGGTGCTATACAAAGGATAACTGAGATGACAACCCTCTGTACTAATAAAAGGTATATGAGGGTTATGTAATACTAGCAAATAAAACTGCCAGCAGTTTTTAAGGGCATATCAGTATATGTAAAGGACCATGTAAACTCACATTTTTCAGCTTATTTTGCTTGGATCCTCATTCACAATAACGTGATCTGTGTATACAGATATTCTTTAAACTATTGAGAGAAACTCTTTCTCCAGAAATAGTCAGATTATTCTGCATGAGCAGACCCTCAGCAATCATCATTTAGATACACAAGGAGACCAGTCTGTCTGTTCCCAGTGTGTATCACAACATAATTCACAATTCTTGCCTGATATTTTGTACCTCAGCTGGTACTTGGCAGCTGCAAGAGTCATAAGTTGAGCTGTAGAAATATGATTCCAGATAATTATTCCTCCAGCAGCTCTTTTTTCTACAGCAGTTTTTCTTTTTGGAAAATCCACAAAAGAGAACCACTACCACTATGTTGAAAAATGTGGTAAATACTCATATTTATCAAAACATTAAGCTTCTATACAGACTGTATTGGATTAGAAGCACTGCTAATAAAAGAACTTCTGTGCTAAAATATAAGAAAAAGGGGAAACTTGGAACACAGACACAAACTCACTTTCAAAAATTAAATTCCAAGTGTAGTTAGAAAGGCTGTGGATTTGGTCAGTCACTCCTTTGAGAACCGGCTTTAAGTGAAACAAGCAATAAAGGTCATGAACCAGAGAGAATGAGCACAAAAGACCACATGCATACATGGGAGCAGTGAACATTAAAATAATGAGACACAACCCTGGAAAGTTGTTAAAGGGAAAGCCTTGGAATCAGGATCTGAAATGCCATGACGGATGAAGGCAAGAAAAATGTCATCTTGGAGTGATGGTACATCTTGGTACACAATGGAGTACCAATGCTGTGGTACTCCATTGTGTTTAGGGAAGCAGGACTTTGTACATTCTTTGTAAATATGTTAAGTAACCTTGAGACTCCTGACTCTGTTATCTAGGTGGGTACCTCCTGGCGACTATTTATATGCTTGTGTCAAACAATTAAATTTAAGATACAAAACAGACAATACTAATTTCAACGTAACTTAAAACAAGGAGTAAAACCATGTGCAAAACTAAATATTATTATTATTCTTCTAAGAAAACACAACAGTGTTTGATCTTCAGGACTGTAGTCATTAGAGTAAGTTTATGATTCTATGTGTTTCAAAATTTTCTTCTTTATTTAACCATATTTGGATTTCCTTATTACACTTCTCTAAAGCAGAGTGAATCTGCTCTTCTTTTCTTGCATGAGAATACAGTTCCATTGTTGAAAAAGGTCAAGATATACTTCCCTTCATATATCCTAAACATGCTTATGTTAAAGTGATTCTTTACTAAGCTATTTGTTTTACACCTCTACCAAACGGACACTTGTGTCTTAATTTAAACATTATACATGGAACTGCCAACCTTGCTTCAGTGTGACTGTTTTATTGAGTCTGACAGTTAGCCTAAATCTTCATCAACAGGTGATAAATTTCTTTTAAACTCACCAAAAAAATACGGTAAGAAACAAGCTTCTAGACTGTAATTTGTTTTCAACCTATTAATGAGGACGGACTTTATGATTTGAAGCTAACTGGCTCTTCAGAGAATCTCAGAGTGTATGCAATGAGTTTACCTTGATAAAGATGGGACACAACTGGGCCACTACATGTGGAAACTCAGAAAAAATTCCTTCTGAGTACTCTCTTCTGAAAGAGGAAAAAAGAAAAAAGAAATAGTGGGACACTGAGCACAGGAGAGGGAAAGAGAAGCACCTGCAGAAAATACGAGTAGACTGACCATATCTGCTCTCCATGTTGCATAATCCAAATGCAAAGGGTGTGAAAAAAAGACAGACAGTATGCCACTTTGGAAACATAGTAGACTATATGAGAAATATTTTTAATCTGAATTAAGTATCTTAGCATATCACTTAATGTCTTTAGAAGCAAAATGAGGATTTACATTCCTGTCTGAACCAAGCCAATTATTCTGTTAACCTTGTAGTTCACAATTTCTTTTGTGACCTGGAGCAGACAGTCCTTTAAATTAGGTATAGCTTCACAAGGTATAATAGCTTTGATTTTCAAGGAACCAAATCTGCATGTCCTAAATTTGGAAGGCCGGTTCAGTTTATTTAAACTTACAAGTCCAAACCACATTCATATCCTACAAACTTCCTTTACTGATTTCATTATCCCTGTCAAAACAACAACAAAGCAACAAAAAAGTCTGAAAGTAAGATATGTGCCCTTGTTGTCGGTTGGTCTTGTCTGGCTGCCAGACTCCCATGTACTTGGTTTTTCACTCCTCCTCCTCAACAGGACAGGGGGATAAAAAAAAAGATGGGAAAATGCGTGGGTTGAGATGCAGCAAAAGCGGCTTGTGGATGAAAAACACAAAGAGGAATTCATTCACTACTTCCCATGAGCAGGCAGGTGCCCAGACACTTTCTGGAAAGCAGGTCCTCACTACTCATAGTGGTTGCTTGGGAAGACAAAAGCCTTAGGTATTAATGGCCCATGCCTCCTTCTTCTTTGTCTTGTCTCTAACTGATAAGCATGAAGTTATATGGTATGGATACGCTTTCTGCAGTTGGACCAGCTGTCCAAGCTCTCTCTCCTCCAAGTCTCTTGCCCACCCCCATCCTACTGGGCTTTGGGGAAAGGAGAGGTTTGGAGAGATAGCCTGGATGCTGTGTAAGCACTGCTCAGCATAGACAAAACACTGTTGTGTTATCAACACTGTTTTAGTCACAAGTGTGGAGCACAGCAACCTATGGGCTGCTATGATGAAAGCTAACTCCATCCCAGCCAGACCCAGTACAGCCTTGAACTATCTTTCCATCTTTGATCTATGATGTGCCCCTCAGGATGACTTTTTTCAGTTCTTTAGACAAAGTATAATATATTGTCATTTTAATGCTTTTCCTGAGCTTTAGTAGATCTGACTAAAATCAATTAGATGGAAAATATTAGCCTCAGTGGTTTCTGGATAAGGTTTTTTCATTCTCCCTGTCAAGTCTAATATTTCGTTAATTACAAATCAGACTTTAATTTTAATTAGAAATTCTAGAGGATTATAAAGTATGAGCATAAATATTGAAAAGCATTCTATACTAGGATTGGTATTGCCTTTTAGGCTTTGCAAGGCCATCTATGGTTTAACATAATATTATTGATCTAAAAATATGTATCCTCTTTTCTATGAGTGGGCTCCAAAATTTGCCATTTTCCACTGAGAGACACTGAAGCATTGAAACATATCAACAAATGAAAGTTCCATAGTAATTTAAAAGTACCCTGAAATTTTCATGGGTGCAACAGACCATCTAATATTTAAAATGTATTTAAAGTCAACGTTAGTGTTGAAGTGTACTGTGTTTTAAAACTCAATAAATCAAAAAGGTGACATATACTCCCTGATTCACTGATACAGCTGAAGTTGTTACGTATATTTACAACAATTTACAACAATCACATGGGTACAAGACAGTTTGATGATATAGGACACTTTTTAATCATAGCTGGATCTTTGTTGTATCCTCATTAAATATGTGTGTGATCTTACACAGAAAGAGATGCAAGTATTCAGTACATTTGTATCAAAGGAAAGAATTAAAAATAGCCAAGAGCAAGACATCACCTCAGCAGATGAAGTACTGAGACATCCCCTGTTTGCAAACACAAAAAGGAAAAATAAAAGTCATTGAAAATACAGGTTCATCAGAGTAAATACTTTCTTTTGGAGGATGTTGGTCAATCAAGTTCCAAGTTACCTATAGAACAACAACAACTAGCCAGATCAAAGGACATTGTCTTTTCATTCTTATCAATGAAAGAATGGCAACGACACATCACCAAAGAGATTACCACTAGCAGGTTTCATCAGCAATGACACATTGTCTTTCTTGAGACTTACCTACTTTACTCACTGTTGTATAATGTTTTGCTTTATCAACACTCACTGTCAGGGCCAATAGAACCACTCATGGAAGAAAACACTGGTTTCAGTCACATTACAAAAATTTCTTCACATTGAGCAGGTCACTACAGCTATAAATTTACAAATCTGTGAAAATAGAGAAGAACCTAATCCACACTGTCCACATAGAATCTATATTTTAGGGATGTGAAGCTTATCATTTATTTTCACAATCCTGGAAGCTGATCAAGTGATCAATTTTCCCTCTTCTATCTACGGAACTCAGGTCACAGGTTTGACACAATCTCCCAACCATCATGAAAACTTGAATTTATATTTTCTGTGTCATCTCTAAGGATTAAATGTAACCACACAAAAAATCCACTATTGTGAAATTAGCATTTTTGGAGTAGAACACCTACCTCTTGTTCAATTGTATTCCCAGAACTGAATATTTCAAAATTGGCAAAGCAGAAAGAAATAAAACACTTATGAATTCTTAATGCACCTTTCAATACAAAAACTTTTCTTACAGCATTTGGGGTAGTCAGAATAAAATTATGATAGGCAAAAGAACATTTAAGGAACACATTTCAGGAAATGTTCATTTCCAAGGATCTCAAAGAGTATTGATTACACAACATCACAGTCAACTAATTCTGTGGAAAATGAGAATGAAGACACTGTTGAAAGTTCTCAGTAAGCAAGGAAGCATATAAAACTTTTTATTATTTTGTCCAGTCAAAAAGTGAAAAATTGTATTCTACAAAAGTATTTTAATAAATCTGGGATAACCAATTTCTGCCAGAAAGGTTTCTGAAGGCAAATCTTAAAAGTAGATGACAACAAAGTTTAGGCCAACTTTTCTGTCTCTTCTAGAAGATTCACCCACATCACCCCTTCCCATGCCCTATATCAGCACTGTTCATGGCTGGTGCTAATGGTGAATTTCATCGGAGGTGAGGAAAAGGGCTCAGATTGGCCTCCCACATACCTTCAGAATTTTAAAAATAAGACACCAGCAGTGTTGTGAGGAGATCATTGGATGAAAGTCTTCAAAGAACAAAGTGGGAACACTTGTTTTTACTTCCTACTTTTGCCAGCTAGCTGTGAAGTCCAAGCAGACAGACTACCAAACAAACAAAAAAACTCAAATACCTGATGATGACTTCTAAAACATAAAATATCAAATTCTGACACCCACATACTTGGTTGTTTCACAGTATTCTATCTTATATTTGACAGTTTATCATCATTACATATAAAACGTTTGAAAGACAATTTTCAGGCATTTTGCATAATTGCTCATCTGGTTATTCTGTGGCTTAGAAGAGATTGTATGATATTTTTCAATTTCTAAAGACTTTTAGAGAAGTGAAAGCTATTCACAAGTAAAAATTGGCATGCTTGAAAATATGACAAGAAGTGTGAAATCCACCAGAAGCTGGGTTTGCCACCATCCTCCAGTGAGCAGCCTATGAAATAATAAATTTTTAGATGGCAATGACCAAATCAGTGTTGATCTCAGTTTCTACCTCCTTCATTCTTTGGAACTGTACTTCTCTCCATAAACTCTTTCAATTTGATAATTAGTGACATTTTCATTTTCCAAATACAGGAACATGACCTCGAAATTAAGAGAGTTTCAGAAGTTTACACTGCTGACTCAAAGATATATCCAGGACTGGAACATAAATTATTTAACAGATTTGCATTATTTCAAAATCTAAGCCTACTTGATGCATTACCAGGAATGGAACAAAAGCCTTCATCTCCAAAACCCATTCAATTATTTTTACCAGATCTCAGGGGTGAGATCTGGTAAACTAGAGAGAAAGGAATACCACTGCAGAAGGTATATAGTAGGAAAATTAAATCTAGCTGGTGTTAAAACCACTAAAGCCAAACCAAACTTGAAACACATTTCTGTGTTTCACATACTCAACATTGGGGGCATAATCTGAAACTGAACAATAGATATCCAGTAAATCATCAAAGTATTTCAAGCAGCAAACTGGCTCAGAGAACAAAAACAGCTTTTTCTTACCACTTCCCATTAGTGAAACTCGTTCAAAGACAGATTCTAAAAATAATGCCTACACAAAGGATTCCAGTCTGGGATAATTCAAACTTACTTTTTTCAGCTGAATATAATATCACATCTTTTCCTTTTAGCCTTAATAGGACTAATGCCTGCTCAAAGCTGCAGTAATTTGTCTTATGATGAATGAGTTACTGGCCTCTGTGTAACTCATATTGATGGGAATCAACACATGGAGACCATCACCACAGCTGCTGTTAATTAGCAGATTAATGACAATATATAAAAAGATTAAGCAATGTGAAGGATTTGTGTTGCTGTGATACCTTGTATATATGTAGATAGACACCTGGCTAGCTTTTTATTACCCAGATAAGAAGAATTATTTAAGAAATTTAAAGAATAATAATCCTGCTATATGTTTATTTTGTATGCATTCAAAAGGTGTCTAGAGCAAAGTCTTGTCACTCAGTATCTGTCTTCATAAATCATTGACAGATGATAGCAAATGTCCTCAGCAGTCAACATCTGAAGTGATTAATTTCTTCGACCTTGACTTATAAGGCTATTTGCTGTAATTATGCTGAATACATGACTTTGTCAAGCCTGAAACGTGGCATGTATGTCACACATGTGGGTCCCAGCTCTCCCCCTTGTTGCACCACTTTGGAGTCAGTGAAAATTCTGTGAGAAGAAATTAAAAGCAGGGATGACCTCTTAGGTATTATGAGGCTGGCACAATAATTAATTTGTGGACAACTCTTTTCAGAACTCCCTAATGCAGTCAAAAGACACTGGGGATTCAACTGCTCATTTTTTACCTTTCTTCTTTTCCAGCCACTTCTTTAAAAAATCTAAG
The DNA here is from genome assembly GCA_013398175.1 of Climacteris rufus. Taxonomy (NCBI): domain Eukaryota; kingdom Metazoa; phylum Chordata; class Aves; order Passeriformes; family Climacteridae; genus Climacteris; species Climacteris rufus. The sequence continues at coordinate 325,976 of VZRZ01000786.1, forward strand.
TAATTTTCTTTCCCAACTAGTCTGTGTTGAATTTTCAAAGACTTTCTGATATTCAGACATATCTTTGTCTGGAAAAAGTTTTCAATAACTTTCAGACCCATCCACAGACCCCTCCCCTCCCTTACACACACATGCACATATATATGCATTATATATATGTGAGTGGTCCAGCTTAGCTCATGGCCAGAGTCTTAACAGCTGACAAGAAGTTGGATTTCCTATGGTAGACTTCCTACAGTAATCTCCATGACATTATTCTGAATTAGGTCACCACAATTAGGATCCACCCCCAACTCCCCCTAGACCTTTATTTCACCTAAGGCCTTCAGATGCTTCTGCAGAATAATAAAAGAAAAACAGTAATTAACATCAATGTGAATGGATTCTCTTAGCATAATATGCAGCAAATTCTGGAAGTTTGGTAGATCATAATGTTTTCAGTAGAAGATAATGCTATGTGTTCTGTGCTTCAAATAAAATGAGAAACAACAGGACAAAAATAAGAGGGAAAGGACTATATTTAAGATGTAACCCACTGACTGTCAGCATTTTAAGCCATTCCTTCCATTATTTCCAAACGCACTAGCAGTTGTCCTGACTTATGAAGCTGTAATTAATATTTGTTTCCTGCAGTCTTTTCCCCTTGACTCACTCTAGGCTCCATTCCCCCATAACCTATAAGCAAGTTAAGCAGTTTGTCTGAGGTGATGTGAAGGCTCCAGCTTGTTTACAACGTGGAACATCCCTTTATAGCTCATTCACTGTTGGGAGAGAGGGGCCAGTTGGGGTAATAAGGAAGCATGAGGACTTTAATTGCTGAATAATTATTACTAGCATAGTTGGCAAAGCATAACTCTCTGAAGGATTTTGGTGAAGCATTAAAAATCTTTGTACAAGAGTAGCCAATATGAAGTGTGTTAGGCCCTGCAAAATAATTTTGATAGTAAAATAATTGAAGGGCACTTCTGGGTATGGATGAAAACAGTACTTTATAAACAAAATGAATTGCCACTTTCTTAAATTGCTGAATTAAAATATCCAGAATAGCAAACAAAACCCGTTAGACTTGATTGAATACATTGTCATTTTGTATAACTTAGAATTATTGAAGTAATAATCTTGAAATGGGGAATTAGGCAATCTTTATTGCACTGTTACTGCTTTGCTCACAAGAGGATTTTTAGACACACATTTTAAAAATACAACGTAGTTAATAACTGCTAGATTTTTGTTACCCTTGTTAATTTTCGTAATTAAAGTTTGTGTCCTGAAATGTAAAATAATACCTTTGCAATGCAAAAAGAACTTCCATATAAACTGTGATGAATCACATTTATATAAGGTAGTTGTTTTCCAGAAGAAAATTTGGGATTGCAGAGATAAAAAGCACTCATGTTGTACTATATATTTCACACAAAGTAAAAGAAGGTTTAGGTTTTCCTGTGGTTGTACTAAACACATACAATCTCTTAGATGCCAAATTCAGGTTGTGCTAGATCTAGAGATTTGCAATTAAACATTATTGCCAATTAAGAGCAAATAACCAATTCTGTCTATCATAAATTAGAATGAAATCTATGTTCAGATGCTGTCCTATGATTCTTCTTCAGGTCAATGAAATGCTGCATTCTGGTGCATCCACCCTGATTTAAAGGAAATCACATATCTTCTTATCCTCAGAACTGCGACTGTTGTGAGCTTTACTGAGAAGGAAATCACTTACATGATATTAAAAGTTTTGGTAATTAAAGTCTGCTTTAGTCTCTTAATACTCTTACTGTCCTGATAATGATCAGTTTTGTTCTTAAGTTCTTTAAACATAGGCCAAATTATGCAGGAGCTCACAATCCCCACTCACTGAGACTCATTACAGACCAAAATGATCATAAATTTTAGCTGAATCTATTTTAATATTCTAGATCTTTAGAAAGAAAGAATAAATAGCAGTGGTGGCTTAAGAATGCCTTTTGGACACGTTGAGTTCTGTTCTAGATTGTGTTTCTGTTTGGCAAACGATGCCCCTTGGAGAAAGAGGAGCCAGTTCCTAAACAATATACTGCTGCAATAACAGAAAGATATCTCAACTAATTTGTCAATTTGTCCATTTTTTTCAAGTAGTTCAAAAGTAACCTGCAGAAGTGATAGTAAGATTGGTTTCCTACAGCTTCTTGTGCTTGCAAATCTTTCTTTGCCAACAGCCCAGTGAGATACTTGTCCATGGAACTAGTAATCTGATTAGATAGGAAAGGAATTGTTTGCTAACAATTTTCATATTTTCGGTGAGAACACAAAGCTTTTCCGCTGCATTTTTTTTACAACATCTACAATAATGGCATCGCATCTGATTGCTGAAAACTCAATTCTAATAGAAAATAAATGTTGAAATACACTCTGCTTTGATTCTGGTGTCTGTGGCTTTGATCAGAACTAGTATGTGAGTTTTTGTATGTTTTAATTGTCAAACAAAAGACAAGCAAGTGGGTTTCAGCTTCAGGCTGCAGCAACTGTTTTCTACAAAGGTTATAGAAGAGATCTCAGAGCCAGCTGGGCATGGTACTGCCAAAGGTTTAAGATTAAATTTGCTATTGAATATGATGCAACTGTTAAAAAACTAACACTGGGCATAATACAATCACAATACCTTGAACAACCGAGTAATTACCTTGATGGACTGCAAAGCCCGTAGCAGACATATCGTATAAAAACTATGCTCAGATGGTTTTGTATGAGGTTAAATAACAGAAATTGATCCTTTATGAAACCCCACCAAAAAAAAAAAAAACCAAATTCCTCATATAAACCTTTAGCACAGGACTCTATAATCTCATTTTTTTCTAGTTGTTATTCTACTGATATAGATTAAATGGAGTTTAAAAATATCACGGTTTGATGGACAATGATCAGATAAAGAGCTTCACAAGAATCCAGTTTTAAGATTGAGAAGCTGTTTTATATAAAAGTTCAGTGTGACTTTCATCACCTATTTCATCCTTTTGCTTTCAACAGCTCAAGGCATGATCACTTCCTCCCTGAACAGGTTCCTTCTGGTAGCAGCCACTCAATGAGTAATATCTTCTTCCTCATCTTACCATCAAATCTCTGACAAAATGTCCAAGTGATGACTAATTATTAGTGGCACTCCTCAGGCGTTGATTCAGAGACTAGTAAGTGACACTTTGCTGGAGTTTTCTCAAGAACACACAGCATCAAAAAGCGAGCTTAGTCCCTTGCTGATGTGAGTTGCAGAAGTCCACAGCTCTCCCATTGCACAGAGTCCTGGCTAATACAGATGACCGGTTTCTGCTGGCTTCTCTAGCTAGGAGTTACCCCAAGCTTGGTGTGTTAGCATCAGCAAGAACAAAAGGCTTAAGAGGGCTCTTCTCTGGAATTACAGCTGTTTTATTGTAAATCCAATGTTGCATTCTGAGGGTCCAGGGGAAGGGAGGGACAAGACACCCTGATGGCTGTAGGATCCCAGGAGAAAGAACACATGGGAACCTGCAGGACCCTTTTCTGGGGAGGTGGGACCAGGGAGCACTCAATGGGAAGCCTCATGGTTCAAAATGACCAGTGGGTAACATGAGAAGAGAGACTTCTCCAGAGCATGGCCATATACAGAACTTGGGGTGGGGAATACAGGTAACATGTGGGAAATATGGGAATTAACCATAGCTCAGGCAGAGAGTTCAGATCTTGGAGGGAGAGGGTTCAGAGGCCAACGCCCTGGGGCTTCTCACACCAATCCTGAAGCTCAACAGCAGAGGTTTCTGCCACGTAGACTGCTACAATTTAAGGACGCTAAATCCGAAGCTCTCAAGATAGCTACAGCGTCCTTTATGCGAGCAAAATCCCTGCTGGGATGAGCTGCAATGGTTTTGCAATTCTACCAAAGTTCAGAGTTCTTGCTACCACAGATGACCTGTTTCTTCTGGCTCCTCTAGAAACGAGAATTAACTCAGGTGTGGTGTTAAGGCGTCGGCGAGAATGAAAGGCGACAGAGGGTTCTTCTCTGGGATAATTGCCTTTTTATTGTTGCATTGTGAGGGTCCAGGGAGGAAGTCTGGAGACATCCAGGTGGCTGGATTAACCCAGGAGAAAAGAGAGTGAGGAAGCTCTGCAGGGGTCTTTTAAAGGGAGGTGGGACCAGGGGGACATCCAATGGGAAGATGCCTGGTTCAAAGTGACCAGTGGAAAGCAGGAGAAGAGAGACCTTTCCAGGACATGACCATACAGAGTCTTCCAGGGCATAACCTTATATGGAACCTGAGGTTGGGGATACAGGTGACACAAGAGAAATATGGGGTTTCACCACAGCTCAGGCAGAGAGTTCAGACATTGGAGGGAGAAAGTTCAGAGGGCATTGCCCTGGGTCTCTTCCCACCAGCTCTGAAGTTCCACAGCAGGGGCTTCTGCCAAGTACACTGCTACAACAAGTAAGGTTTAAAATCTCTGTTACTGTCCTGCATGATGGAATGACATGCACCCTCAGAAAGAGAGTGCAACTGGAATGGGAGTGGTCCACAGAGTGGAGAGCAAGGCTACCATTGAGATGGACGCTGGCAGGCTGGAAAAATGAGCTGCAAGAAACCTCAGGGATCTTAACAAAGGTAAGTGTAAAGTCCAGCATTACTGACGGAAAAGTCAAATGCGTAAGAATCACATCACTGTACCAAAGACAGCCACCTGCATCTTGGGCTCTCTTGGCTAGAGCACAGTTGTTAAAGTAAGCTATTCCTCATCTCTCCTTAGTACTTGTGAGATTGAACCTGAACTACCATGTTGAGCTTTGGTCTCCCCAGTACAGGAAAGACACCGACATCCTGCAATGAGCCCAGGGACAAGCAACAAAGATGACTGGAGATGACAAGAGCTGGAGCACATGATGTGCAAGGACATATTAAAACAGCTGTTTGTTCAGTCCACAGAAAAGAAGGCTAAGAAAAGCAGCTAACTTCCTTTACCTAATTATGTAAAAGGTACCCTGGACAATGAGGACTGAGTCTCTTCACTGAGATTCATAGTGACAGAATAAGACAACAGACACAAGCTGCCTCAAAAAAAAATTCTACTTTGATACCAGGAAAAAGAATTTCATAACCTAAGTAGTCAATACGGCACAGACTGAGATGTGGATGTCCACTCTTGGAGATATTCACACCTTAACTAAGTATACCTGAGTAACCTGAACTAAACTGGGCCTACTCTGGCTGGGACATTGCACCAGATGACATCTTTATGCTCCTTCTGTTATATAAAATATGCTGCCACAGGCAAAAGTGAGCACAGCATATATGTATGGAGTTAAGAAATTATTTTTTCTACAAATTTAAAAATAATCTAATCAAAATAAAACAAGTGGTTATTTTTAGTCCAGTTACAATAATACTAATACTTCTAGCAAAAAAACACATACATCCAAAACAAACTATTCTGTAGTTAACTTGATCTGCTTCTTTGATGTGAAGTCAGCTGTACTGCACCATTGAATATTACTTGCATTGCTCCTCTGCTGCTTTGTTGCTGTTCTCAGTGCCATGCAAGGAAGTGCCTGCCTGTGAAGTTCATTCACATGAAAAAGTTTACAAGAAATAAATGCATGTGTACAGATTTTCCCACCGTTTTTCTTGAACAGGAGATGGAATTGGATAATTACTTTGTTGCCAAACTAATGATGACATGCCAAACTTAGAATGAATAGCCTGGCTTCCTTTGTTATCTTCCTGGCACAACAGTTACAAGTTGTCTCCATATTAATTGTCATGTCCATGAACACCAGAATTTTACATCTTTATAAAATTGGAGAAAATTAACTAATTATATCTCATTGTAATGCTATGTATAGAAACTGAAGCCTAAAGAAATTATTTAAGTGAAGCCCATGAGAAAATCAACATCATCAGAAAGTTATTGTTTTAGTTTTTGACTGAAAGGTTATCTCTTCTCCTCCTAAGATTTGTTTAATGCTAGTACTGAAGAGAGAAGTCTCAAGAATTACTGAAAGATGAACAGGTTTGCCAGCTATGTATTCACACAAAATACTGTTTGACTGTACTCACACAGTCACAAGGAAGGAGCATAGAGAACATTATTTCAGCAGCAAAGATAAACTTAGTGCTATGTGAAATACACAAAATATTTCAGCTATCACGTTCAAATATGGTGTATCCTGACCTTCATCTGTATATAAGGTAGGAAGTAATAAATGACCCATGCCACCAGTTAACCTGGTAAATAGTTATTCGTAAAATATTTTTACTATCTGCTTGAGTAAATGGACAGTCACTAGTTTTGCTTGTTGTGCTAGATTTCAAATTAGACAAAATAAATTTTAGGAAAAGTCAGAACTGCTGTAAAAAGCTAGAACACATACACCCTCTACCTCACCTACACTTCCTGGGATCTTATGCAAGCAAAATAACGTAAGAAAATAATCTGTAGACTAACACTGGTAAAAGAGACTTAGAAAAGCGCGTTCTTAGTAAAAGTGCAGCTTCTGTGACTTTTCCTTCTCCATATGAATGAAACAACAACAGTATTGGGGAATTGCTGCATTAAGTTTGATGCCTTTGATTGTTTCTCATTTTCAGTTTCTATCCTCCAGAAATTCCTGAGGAAATAGTATCAAAAAAATTTAAAAAAAAAGAAAAAAAAAGCCAAAAGAAAACAAAAATCACCAACAAAAACCAAACAAACAAACAAAAAACCCCAAGAAGGTTGTGGTTTGGTTTTTTTTCTTTAAATCCTTTGATCTAAAAGCATTTGGGAAATTCAATTGGCCGATTAGTGCATTAGATTTGAAGGGAAAATCCAATTTCTACAGTAGAAAAGAGATAAACTTAATTTTTTTACTAATATTGTATTTTTCCTTCTCTCTTACCTATGGACAAACTCAGCCTGACACCTAAATAGCATTGTTCTTTACTTGTTTTTCCTTTGCCAGTTTTGTGTCTGTGATTCCAGAGGTGACCAGAATGGTTCCCCTGTAATACATGCCCACGATTCTTTGCCTTGGCTTGCAAACTTCATTGACTCAAGTTGGTTTTATACGCAAAAGTTCTAAACCTCAATCTTCATGAAACTTTATTATTCATGAGACTGGAACAAGTAATATATGTCAGCCACCCAATTAGTCTCCTTTAATGCACTTTTCGATTGCAATGATGTTGCAACAGCTCATTGCAGAGTTAATGGGGCTGACTGCAGCAAGCAGGCATACACAACTTGCAAAGGATTCTCTCTTCCAAAAGTTAATGTCTTCATGTGGAGCTTATTTCCTCTATATTACAACTTGTTTCTCCTAATCCAGCTGTAAAAACTCACTAATTCTTCTGTCATTTATTAAAATTTTTAAGTGTATATATGTCTACAAGCTCCAGTTGCAGTAGCAAATCTGAAGTAATTGAATATTCACATAAATTGTTGCCACACCCAAGGGTTAAATGTTTGGATAGTTCTAAAACATCAGTACCATGATAAAGCTACTTCTAAAAAGTTTTAGAAATTCCATGTACTGGTTTGGAAACAAACCAGCAGAGGAATTAACCCCCACAGAAAAAATATTGTGTGAGACTCCAAGTCAGAACTACGATTTAATAGAAGTTAAAATAAAAGCAGTAATACATAAAACACCAGACTAAACTGACAAGGTTATGATACAACCTGACACCCTGTTGGTCAGGGTGGTGATAGCACCACCAGTAGTCCAGTCACATAGTGGCTGCAGTTCTGCTGGAGCAATAGATGCAGTCTTGGTTGAAGTGGAAGAAATCTCATCTATCTCTGGGGGTCCAGTGGTTGTGGAGCTCCTTTTCTCTGGAGACCAGTGGAGATGGATGTCTTGTGCTGTTTTTTCCACCCCTTTTCCATGGGTAGGATGTTCAGTTCCTTCTTTTTGGGGCAGGGCATATCACAATGGGATGATGTCATTTGATGGCACATTGGTGGACACAGTAGCTGCTTCTTCTCAGATGATGTTATCAGGGCTGAGTCATTGATGTGAAGGTAAGAGGCATCACCTGCCTCTTATCTAATGCCCAGTTTGTAATCTTTGGAGGGTGTTGGGTGCAATGGCCAGCTGTGTGAACAACCCGTCGTTAACGACTCATCAAAAGGTGATGGAGATGGTGATAGAACACATTCCTTTGGTTACACTTTCATGTAACCCAAGACATTCCACTAGTGAATTTTTCATACCAGGTAGACTAGTTCCTAAGACAAAAAATCTCACTTTTATGATGTTTCTTCTTTTCCTCTACTCTGACACCCTTAATCACTCAAATCGGTAATTGATGAAATTAATTAATTGATGAAATATCAGAATGAAAAAGATTTCCACAACAACATAGTAAATGAAGAGTCATAGGGCCTCGACAGCACTATAGTCAAAACCCATTCTAAAACTATTGGTTAGAAGAAATTAGGAGTGATTATCACTTAGTAGAGCAACAAACTTTTTTCTTTTTGATGAATAATTAACAAAGAAAACATACACAGAGACAGAAGAAAAACTGAAACAACCTTTCATCTTGTAAAAATACTTCTGTAGATAAATGCTGAGTTGAAGTCACATCATGTTTGTTCTAAGTTAGAAGAGCCACGGAATTTCCTCAGGAAAATGCAGACTTCTCATTAAAACAGCAGTGATATTTTCCAAACTGACAGCTCAGCTGTGTGATTTAGTTCACTGGTGCTTGCAGAATTATTTAATGTACTGGGGTTCTATAAAAATATTGTCTCCCAATTTTATAATATGTATTTGCATAGGCTATTGTTATTCACTGTTTCATAGAATATAATTCTAAAAATCCTGCTACTTTTTCGGGGGCTTTTTAAAAATCTGTTAATTGACTTTCGTTTCAAATTAAAATGTTGGGTGTTTCTTCTATGCTTCATGAGGAAAGAAAACAGATCCTCTCTAAATCTCCACCACTGTGCCTATATTTAAAATAAATTCATGTATTTATTAAATTGACCTTATTTTTCCTTTAGGTTTTGAGGTGTTTTTGTCTTTTAATATATGATGTAGCTGTACTTCTAGAGCCGCTAAAGGCAAAATGTTTCCAATTAGAACCAGACTGCCTCTTTTTTTCTCATACACTGATTAATTGCTTAGAACCTCCCTTCATCCCTGACCCATGGGGAGGTAGATATCAAAATGTCCTAGAGCAGATATTATTTTATGCTAACAGTGATCTTTTACGGATTATTTCCTGTCCATCTTTCCATCTGCTGACTGGAAAGTGGAAAAACTGGATAACTTGAATTTAGAAAAGTCAGTGGATGTTTCAACATCCAACTGCAGAGATCAGAACCAGACCTTGAGCACAGAAGTTATAAGCAAAAAAACCCCTCCAATTTGTTTAGATAGTTGCTGTCTTGCAGGTATGACAGAAATCAATAGGCCTTTTGTTTTTGTAGGCTAAGATCTGCCTCACTTCGCTTTAACAGTTTTAGCAATTCATCCAAACAAATTGCCCCAGGTTCCTTTGCAATCTGGTGAAAAACAGATCCAAAATCTGATTCATCGCATCTTAAGACTTCCATTAAACACAAGTGGGATGAATCGTTTTTTAGAGTTGGTTGTGTTTCACTATGGACAAAGAAAACCCATATAATTAGCTCATAAGAGATGCTTATCTCTTTTATAAGGCTGAAGTTGGAGACGATAATGCCCTCCCTTCATAAATATATGTTGCCTGATTTCCATCACACTTTACCTGTAACATGCTCCTTTACAGTTTCCAGATTCTTATCCTTATTCTTTGAGATTGTTCATTTATATCAAGTCCTTGCAAAACTGGCAATTTTCAATAGATTTTTCAACTGCCAATGTGGTGCAATAAAATAATATTGAGGAAAAAGTCATCAAATTTCTAGTTCAGTTCATAGATTACTCTGTTCTTGTGGGCAGACACAACTTGATGTTTCCACAGGAAATAATAGGTTTTTAATATAGAAAACAGTTGAAAAAATTAGTATGTAAAAGCATACAATTCTTCATAGCATGTGGCTGAAAAAATTGCCACAAAGCTTTGATCTGATATCCACTCCATTTTGTATTTCAGACTAACTTAGAACACCCCCCTACTTACACTGAATTTTATGCAGACACTGGGATATTAAAGAAAACAATGCTATATGTGTGGTCTCACATATTAATATTAGCAAATTCCCTATTGACCAAGATGAGTAGATTGGATTTCTTTAATACAAAATTACATTTTTCTGTGTGGTGGGCTGACCCTAACCAGCAGCCAAACACACACCCATCCTCTTGCACAATCTCCTGTGAGATGAGGCAGAAACAGAAAGAAAATAAGACTCATGGATCTAAACAATGATAATTTAGTAAGCAAAGAAAAAAGATTAAATAATTCACTACTTCCAATATGCAGGCAGGTACCATTCCCTGAAAAGCAGGATTTGGAAGATAAACACCATAACCACAAGCATCCTCCCCTTTCCTCCTCTTTCCCCCCATCTTCTATTGCAACATCTGTGTGCAATAGAATCTTATGGTACAAGATGTACCATAACATCTTATGGTATGCAACATCTTGTGGTATGGGGTATTCCTTTGGTCACTTGGGGTCAGCTGTCCCAGCTGTGTCCCCTCCTGACCTCTTGCCCACTCCCAGCCTAATCTCTTCGGAAAGGAAGAGAAAAAGCCTTGATGTTGTGCCAGCACTGATCAGCAATAACCAAAAGACTGCTACGTTATCAAGTCTGTTTTAGACCCAAATGTAAATCATAGCACCATATGGACTGCTATGAAAGAACTTAACTCCATCACAGCCAGGCTTAGTACATTGTGAAATGAAATAAAAGTGTTGGAATTATTAGATAAAATTTGTTTCTTAAAAAAAGGCATGTTGATTGTTTCATAAATTAGGTGAAACAGAGACTTTCATATCCTTTTCTCTGTCTACAATGTTATATTTTTCTATTATTAGATCAAGTTATACCTCATATTGCTTTGATATGAAGCTTATTTATGATTTGTTTTTTATTTCTTCAAGTGCTAGAACTTTACTGGTATGTACTAACTTATAAATAACAGGGAGCTCAAGATTCCAAATGCATCCTCTATAAGCTTTGCTACAGAATATTTCCATTAGAATAGGCATGTCTTCTTTTGCTGGACATTTCTACTGATAATAGACACTCAAAGATGGATATTTTGCTTTTACTGTCAAGTGTATAAGTGTTTCCTCCTTTAGAGATGCCAAATCGTCAAGTGTTGGAACTGAAAATTGGTCTGTTTGCATCATGAAAAGGCTATTTATTCTTGTTTGTTTGTGTATTTTTGGTTTGGGAAGAAAAGAGTGACCTTTTAATACACCAATTACACCAATGGTAACATACAGATCAATCAAAAGTGAGAGAGAGAAAGTTACACCAAAATATTCTGATGAATCCTTGTTCAGAGTGAAAATACATATAAACATTTAAATAATTTTGGAAGCAAAGCACAGAAGGAAAATGAAGATGAAAAGTAATGTGATACAAGGCTTTATTCAGTGTAAAGCAATTGACTGAGTTTATTTCATTTATTTAAATTCATACACCATAAACAAAATCTCTGTTTGGACAACAGAATTCTCTTTAAATGTTCTTTGGGTAGGAAATTTGCATTTGCGTCTACATTGCCAAGATTCAGAGAAAAAGGATGAGATAAAAGATATTTTAAATTTGTCAAAATCTTTACAATAGAATTCTGGGAATCAGTGGTGGTGAAGCTGGTCTGTCAAATGAAGAAGACAGAGAAGATATATGCACTATATTATAAAAATACTCTGTGAGACAGTAAAGGAATTCATCTTATGATTTGTTATAGTCCTAGTCTATTTCCCAAAAATAACTGGTGGTGTTGATACAGATTTCTTTGCTGTCTTGCATTAAACTGTATTTCCTTTGGGGCTTCCCTACGATTAAAGGCACATAACTCATTTAGGGGTTCTCTGTTCTTTCTGTGCATGCAAAAATCAGTGGAATTCTCATTCACCTGAGACTTCTTAGATAGACCTAAGAAGTTCATCCACTTCTATTTTTGGGAAACTAATAAGAAGCAATTTGTATCTCTCAGTGAATTTATTTAAGGAAACTGGTCTTTTATTTTGTGCACTATCTGAAAACTTACCACAAACGCACACCCATCGTCAAAATTTCCCTCATAAAGAAATTTGAATTTCTACAAGAAATTAATGGAATTTCATTTCATAAGGTGTTTCAGAGTAAAATTAAAAATAAAAATAGAGCTTATATGCCAACCAGAGAGAATATCAAGAATTTCAGTTACATTCAATAACAATCTTTCCAGCATAATTTTTTTACAGTGGTGATCATAGCGAGCATTAAAAACAAAACAATGCTGATGAAACGATTATTTTTCATTTGAATGAACAATCCATTTGGCTACTGTTTTTATTGATAACAGTTTGTATGTGAAAAACGAAAAAAAAACTTCATAATTTCTTTTTCTGATTACCACACTTTTTCTATGTGGTAGAAAGCTTAAGGTACTTCACTGTGCTTAAGGCATTTCACTATTATGGTTCAAATTAAGAGGGAGGACCTAGATAAGTATGGCTGCTGTCCCTGGTATTCAAGAAAACTATGGTTACTTGTGTCAGCCCTTTGTATCTTATATAATATGGGAACAGCCTTGTTAGAAAGCTTGAAGTGGATCACAAATCAAAAACTATTCAAATGTGGCCTGTGTGGGCTCTAGAACAGAGCCTGAGTATATAAACAGATTTTATTTCCTGCACACCTTGATATCTGATTATTTCTCTGCCATATATTGTACGTTAGGTGGTAATTACATAAACCTTCCATTCAGGTTGCAGAAACAATATTGCTTGAGCTCTGCATGGGCAATAAAATACAAAAGTTCAAATTCTATTTCAGGGTCTATGTTTGAAGTAAGCCTCCGCTGTTTGGACAGACATGGTACTGAAGCTCAAGTGTTTGAATATACCTTTGCAGAGACTAGCACAGGTTTAAAAAACAGTCCTTTTATAACTGACTTTTGAATTGGAACAAATATTCACTGAGTATTACTAGTTGCTCAGCTTGACCTGTTTCCTGCCCTGTCTAATACAGTGTAAGGTGTTTGCATTCCAGACTTTGATTTAAGAAATGCTTTTTGTTCTTACTCTGTGGTGGCAGGTATATAATAGGTAGGCACAGCTGGGAGAATTGTAGATTGAAACTCTACACATCTTCAGAGATATTCTTTTCAGACCAGAGGTGAGGATGTAAGAGGCAAAACATTCAGAAAGCAGTTTACAGTCAGTTAACCACAGCACAATTTAGCTATATTCTTAGAAGGATGACTCATTCTGCCAATACTGCCATATAAAAAAAAAATGACCTATACTTCATAAAATAGCATTTCAGTTTAAGTGGACAATTCAGTTTTACATTTTTATTTTTAATACGAACCAGCTGTAAGATATAACTCCATAAAAAGCCATATATAACACAGCAGCAATTTTCTAAAAATAATGTGAGGAATTTATATAAAAGGATATCAAGCTTCAAGCACATCCAAAGGCAATATTGTAAGGCATCCCATGTGACTTTTCTGTGTGATCTGGAAGTTGAAGAAGAACGGTAAAATTTAATAATCTAACTCAAAGTGTTACAAAGAGACAAAAGCATCAGATTAAGAAAACTCATTATACAGAATGAGATGATCTGTAGCAGCAGAATTTTCTGAAGGTTGTGTTAATCATACATGAAAAATCAACAAAGAGAAAATGGAAATATTATGAAGTCGAACAAAGGACACTTTCAGTAGATAGTCAGTATAAGAAATAGTGCAAGCTAACTCAAATAATTCAGAATCAAATAAACAGCTCCAAAAAAGTGAATTAAATGCAAGACTTGACCTTAAAACAAATTTTCTTTTGTCTACATAGAAAACATCAAACAGTTATCTAAAAGTGGCTAATGATGCTGCTCGTTCTCCATAATTCTGCCTGCTTGAGTGCTTAGATTTTTTCATATTATGTCTAAATAAAATACTGTTCAATGCTTTCAGAGTTTTATTTCTCCCTCTTACGTGTCCCGTCCCAGCACTCAGCAATTTTGTTTGTGGTTGCTTAGGTCTGAGAGACCTACTGAGACACAAAATTTTCTTTGGGTTTGGGTGTTTGGACCCCAGGTGCCCATCAAGTCGCTCTATCACTCCACTCCTCAGCAAGGTATGGGGGAGAAAATAAAGTAAAAACCTCATGGCTTAAGATAAAGGCAGTTTCGTGATGCAAAATCAAAGGTCATGTGTGGAAACAAAGGAATACAAAAGATGTGTTGTGTACTTCCCATCAGCAGGCAGTTTGGCTGCTTCCCAGGAAGCAGTGCTTATGTACGTGTAGCAACCGCGCTGAAGACAAACACTGTCAATAACAAATGCCTTTGCAGCTGCACAGGGGATGGGGAAATGGGTTGTGGTCAGTTCATCACATCTCTGCCACTCTCTCCTCCTCAGAGTAAGGACTCCTCACACTCTTCCTCTGCTCTACTGTGGAATCCCTCCCACAAGAGACATTCCTTCACCAACTTCTACAACAGCAGTCCTTCCCATGGGCTGCAGGTCTCCACTAAATTCTCTACTCTCTACAGGGTCAGCAAACTGTGGAGTCCTCTCTCCACAGATCCACAGGTCCTGCCAGGAGCCTGATCCAGTGTAGGCTTCCCACAGTGTCACAGCATCCTTTGTACATCTGCCTGTCCCAATGTGGAGTCTTCCCTGGGCCGTAGATGGATCTGTGCTCCACCATGGACCTCCATGGGCTGTCTCACCATGAGCTGCACCATGAGCTGCAGGGGAATCTCAGCTGCGGTGCCTGGAGCACCTCCTCCCTCTCCTACTGCACTGACCTTTGTGTCTGCAGGGCTGTTTCTCCCACATATTTTCACTTCTGTCTCCATCTGCAAAATCACAGGGTTCTTCCCCTTCTTAACTTTATTATCCCAGAGGTGCTACCACCATTGCTGATGGACTTGGCCTCAGCCAGCAGTGGATCCCTCTTGGAGCTGGCAGGCAACAGCTCTGTCAGACATGGGGGAAGCTTCTGGCAGCTTCCCACAGAAGCCACCACTGTAGCCCCCCAGTACCAAACCTTGCCATGTAAACCCAATATGTGTAGCTTTCTAGCTAATTTGATAAACTGTTCTCATAGAGGAATTTAACGTTAGAGGGACTTTTAAATTAAATCATTTTTCAGATTAATTTTAGACTTTTTCAAATTCTCAGTTACGTGCTAAAAAGAAGAATTCTAATCATCAGGAGACATCTATAGATCAATCTCTGCAAAATTCCATGCATCCAGAGGGTTAGAGCTTTGTGTTGCTACTTTCTCAAGGATTTAATGCTTCTCTAGGGCTATTCACTACCCACAGGAGCCCTCCAGGAATGCTCACAACATGGTGAGCAGCTGGGCCACCACGGGCAGCATGCAAAGAGGCACGGGAGTAATTACAGCACTGCAGCCAAGCTCCTTAGCCGTGCTTGGCATTCCTGGTGTTATGCAGTTCTAAAGCAGGACAGAAAAGCTATTTTGTCTAGTATGAGCAGCCTGAAAGCAGATTTTAACCTCTATTTTGGCAGAGACAGAAGTGACACACCGGCAGATTTCTCATTACACTCATTCTGTGATGTTCCACACTTGGTGCTCATAGTAGTACTGGCATGCCGAAGTGAGGGAAGCATATCACAGGGGACAAGGCTAGCTGTAAAATGGAAAAGCACACAGCAGAACAGCAACCAGAATTTCAAACTTACTTGCCTTCCATTTCCCTTTGGTTTTGTTTTAATTCTATAAACTTACTGTTCTTATCTCTACCTGTGTCTTCTTTTATTCTTGTTTGAGTATAAGGGTTGCATCTTTGCTTTGCTTTACTGCAAGAATAATGGCAATTGGCTCCTATTAGAAATAGGTTCAGAAGTTCAAGTCTTCTGAGCTCTTTCTAACTTCAAGCACTGCACAGAATATTAAGATGGAACAATATGTCTCCTGTGTTCTGCTTCTTCAGGCTTCAAACTCAAATAGATAAACTAAATAATTTTGCTACATAGAAAACAAGCCCCAGACAATACATTTCTCTGTATAAAGGCTGTTTCTGAGAGCAAATATTTGCCACTTTCAGGTAAGAAAATCTGGAAAGTGATGTAACTAAAATCAAGCTGAGCTGAGCTCTGATGACCAACTATTTGCGTTTATCTCATTTATCCCCTACTTATGATGGTACCTTGACTTCTGAGGAAACAAAAGTCCATCCTTCAATATAGAAGATCTAGAGTATCAGTATTTCTAAGTCCTTGATCCTGCAAGTTGCTAAGATATTTTAGCACAGTACATCTACCTTAGCCTTCCCCCAATACAAACTCAGGCATCCCTTTAAACACACTAGTATGCCCAGGCACTTACCCTTATTGAAGTTAATGACAAAGTTTTTACTCACTGTGCAGGACCCTGGAGAGAGAATTAGAATAACCTGATAAAAAACAGGTTTTTAAGCACTTAGATAAAACTTCTGGAGCTATGTGGAATAGATGGCAGAATATAGTCCAACAAGATGGTAAGGTTTCCTCATGCCAAAGTATTATCTATGGTCTGTCTTCTTCCCTTCTTCCAGTTTTAGTTTGCCTAACTCTCCTAAACAAACTCCCTAAACAAACTGAGGAAAAAGCATAAAAAGATAACAGTTCCCTGCCAGCCTGGTGAGCTGAACCAGCTCATCAAGAGATACAAGTAGTGTCATGATTGTCTTGTATGACAAACCCATGGGCCAGCTGTGAGTGAAAATAAAACAGTGTTTGGGGATATTCAGGGAACACAGACCACATCAAGACACATGTATTGCAAAAATTAGTGTCTCAGTGTTTATTTTAGGTAGCTATACAAACAATAGAGGCATATATGTTCCCACATTCCTAAATCAGTTTCTTTTTTGTTTGTGTCCCAAACAATATTCAAATGTCTCCAGTTTATTCCATGTTAAAAATCTACAATGCAATTTGTAATGTATTTAAGTGAGAATTGCCAGTCTCCCTGGATGACCCTGTTGTTTGGTCTGTAAAACAGTGATTTTCCTTAATCTGTGGAAAAGAATTAATAGATGTTTGGAAAGGTCCTGAATAATACTTCTCCTATAGACACAATGTCTCCCTAAAAAAAAAATAAAAAATCAAAACTGAAACAGTACATGAAAAGCTCTTAGAAATCAGGACTTGTTTTTATATATACTTATAATAAATGGGGCCTTGGATTGATTTATTGCATACCTGCCTCATACCTGTTCAGACACAACTGAAAGATAAGATTTTTATTTGTAATCTTGATAACTTTCCCTGCATGAACAGACGTTCTGCTTATTTAAAAAAAAAAAAAAAAAAAAAACCACAGAAAAACCACAAAACCAACCAAAGACAAAAACAAAAAACCCAACCTGCACTTTTTTGCAGAGAACTTTGTGACTTTCTTGTTGCCTGTGCTTCGATCTGTTACTGCACACGGATTTGTGATAACTGAGATTTTGTTGTGCAAGAACACAACTGAGCTATTACTACAAAGGAGGATAGAAATGCATCAGATATTATGTATATCAGTCTGGTTGTAGCCTCTTTCCAGAAGTTTCAGAGCTGATCATATATTTTGTTCCAGAAGGAAGGAAGGACAAAATGTTTACTCCTACCATGTCCTTTATTAGTTACTGCTACTGTGTCCTTTTACTGTTTAGTGCAAGTTAGACAAATGGGCTTGCTTTCATACAAGAAATAGGAAAATCAGGTTTCTTTCCTCTTTAAATTTGTTATGTAATGTGTTCTTAGTAAAGGCACTTTCTTAGAAAATCCCACTGCTTTTTTATAGATGATAATTAAGAGATTGAAGGGGGCAACTCTATTTTGCTGAAAAATATTGAGCTCTCTAGTTCTGATGTTATATTCAGATATTCATGAAAAATTCCAGTCTATAATAAAGTAGAATTATTTACAGGTGGATTAGGAGGCACTATGATGCTGAAATTTAAGAAAAGTGCCCCCATGGTACCTTTAGAATTATAGGGTTATATAGCTTTTCATGTGTGTATGTGCATGTATTTTGTATATGTATCTACATATATATATTACAATATTGACAAACTCTGTGATAGCTCTGACTTTTGTCATATTCTGCCTGATTTATCCACGTCAGCCACAATGTCTATCTTAAAGCTGCTAATCTGGCAAATATTTAAGTTAATTCTTGAAGACACAGAGTAACTGTTCATAAATTTAAAATGTCACAGAGAATGCTGACGTATACTAAATGCTTATTCTATTCATTAAATTTGACTTTTTACCCCAAAAATACAAAGCAGACCCGTGTTGGATAGGCATATAAGCACATATTTGCCTCCATGTTCATGCATCACATTTTGTATTATTTAACAGCAGTCTGGTCCTGCTGTTTTATTGCCCAATTGACTAGGATGACATATGACTATAAGAATAGATAGAGGCTTACATTTGCATTTGTTCTCACGTTATAGATCTTGGAAGCAAATTGGTAACCAGAAACATATTATCTAGAATTACAAGGCACATATTTCTAGCACAGTAATGTTTTAAAAAATTAAGTGTTCTCAGTAGGTGTTTAGTGCCTCCATATTTCAATTAGCACACGCTTACCACATGCCTACAATTCTTGAAGATTGCATATAGGAATACATTATTTGGATGTGCATTATGCATATTTGAATGTCTACACATTCTCACAGCAAAAGTTCCTCATCCAATATTTTGTGGATATATTACAAAGGAAGAAAGAAATCTTGGAGGATAGGAGTAAGAAGACAAGAGTTGAGGGATGAGGGATGTACAAAACTGATGGATCACTTACCTGATCCCAAGGCTACCATACTCAGGGCTGCTCCTGAGGTATAAATAAGATTTTTCTAACTCTTGCTGTGTGCTGACATACTTAAAAGGCAAAGCTGCAGAAAGGATTCCTCCTAGCACACAGTAAAATTTGGTTTCCCAAGGCTTCTACCATCCCTTAAATAGTCCAGTAATAAAAATGTCACAGCAGACTACTGAAAAAGACTACTACACAGCGGGGACTTAATTCCCAAGTTCCAAACATGCCAAATGTGGTGATATCAGCCAGCATTGCCACACAAAGAAACTACATTGCAACATATGGATTGTCTGACCAAATATCGCTTTGATTTTCACATCAGATAAAAGAGTTGCTGAACATAGATCTGTTTTTTTTCTTTATTTAATATATATTGTGTTTCCAAACTAAGACTAAAAATTAGCAAATGGCATTTTCACATAAATGTGTCTATAGATATGTGTGTGTATATATATTTGTACATATTTATAAATATATAAATAAGATTTAGTTCAACCAGGCATCTGTGCAGCATATATGTACATTTGACTAAATATAAAACATTTTTTAAGGTGATGGAGTTTCTTCCAGTTCCATCAAAGTCAACATGAGCTATGAATATTAAGTACTTCTGAAGACTGAAACATGGCTTTTTCAGTGACTAAACAGTGCAAAGAGCCGTCATGTTTGAATACACAGGCCACAGTGTTTAAGTATAAATCAGCTTTCTGCTATTGAGTATATCGGCTTACGGGAAGAGAGAAGGATAATACAGTAGACATGAAAACTGAAACCTGACTTTCAGAAAATAAGCTAACTCATTTTTTCTTTATTTAACATGAGACATAGCACAAAATCATTGGCCTTTCCAAACAGGCAGTTTATGAATAAAAGGGAACAGAAAATCCATATTCTATCATACAACATCATCACAATGGCCACTTTTAAACAACCGCACAAAACAAACCACAAACTCTTCACTATTCATAATTTTGTCTATAAAGATACTGGTATCATCCCATGTATTTTGTCCAAACACAGATTAATACAGCAAGTTCAACCTCTTTCATTTATTATCCACATTTTTGAGAAGATGTCTCTGGACCCCAAATTCTTGAATTAGAAGTATATACCTAGGCTAAACACTCCTGGCAGGGTCATGAAGAGCCTGTCCATCCAGCCATGACCAGGCAATAAAGCTCTTTGATCAAAACACTTTGCAGGATTGTGACAGATCTAGAGCTACTCCTCTGGAGCAGACTTATTTCACCAGCACAACCCTCTGTGTGGTAACACCCTTTGTCAGGTCTCAGCATGTTCAAAGTGCAGAAAGGCTTTTCCATCCTGACTGACTCACTGGTCCTGAAGGAAGACGTAGAGCCAGTTGGCCACCCTTAGGCTAATTGTTACCAGGTGGTGACAAGATGCTGTTGAATTTGAGAGTTAATTTTCTGCTTATCCAGGAGCTACTGAAATTGGCAATACAAGATATCCTATGAGAACTGTGCATTATAATAGAAAAAAATATTTTTTTTCTCTCAGAAGCAAAAGTTCCTAAAGTAATACTACTTAAACACAATGACTACTTTTTGTACCACTGTCAGTTTAATGAAAAATTTTTCACAAAATTGTTTGTTGTTTAAGTGATCTTTCAAAAACCACTAGGAATGTAATAGGTCTACCAAAATATACTGTGATTTGATTTAGTGCATAATTCAAAATTCATTGGAAAGTTGTAAACCTCCTGAGTAACAGGAATAAAAGATAAGTAACTTAATGATAGAAATCACTAAGAAAACAAAACTTTGGATCCCCACAGATATTTATTGCTTAAAAGTTTTTATAGTCAAGGCAAACTCTGTATGAGTAAAGGGTTCTGCATTTCAAGGTGGTTTTGCACTTTTATAAGATGTCTCCTCTTTACCACTCTGTGATTTCAATTTTTTTATGTCTATATACTTTTGTTGGACAGTTTCTGTAAGCCTTTCAAAATTGTGCATTCATTTTTATATAGCAAATGAGACCTATGAAGTTCAAGAAGAGGACATGCAAATCTGAAAGCAGGGAATATAACCTCTAACATGCAAGGGGCTACCATTGTTAATCACAGGCTTCCTTCAGTCTTGAAAATTAGAGAAGAAAAATATGCTGTATTTTTTCTTCTGTTTGTTTTGCCCTCTCTGCTTTTTTGTTAATGTTTTCCTTTTACATGGACTATACTTTTCCTAAAAACTGCCTCTAACCTTGCTTTGATTGGTACTTTGTAGGAATAAACACCAACTGAATGGTCAGAAAAATGAGAAAAGATGAATCCTTTGTTCACAGGTGAAAAAAACCCAGTCTCCTGTAACTTCAGTTCTTTTTTCTCTCTAAGCACCTGTAGGCAGAGTGCCTTCTCTCACCCAATCCTCCTGGCCTACATGGGAGAGGGACATATCTCTCATAAAAGTCAGTTGCCTTTTCCACTAAGACTATAGACAGTGATGGTCTGTCACCATCAGATCTAGCATTTGTTACTATATTCATGAGAGGCAGTAGAGGTTTTCTTCAGTTCCTCAGATCAGGCTTGGACGCAGGTCCTATGCCCTTGTATCCAGAAAAAGCGAAAACTGGGGAAAACTCATCCAATACAGTGAATTCTGTCCATTCTCATCTTTTAGCAGTCATGCCTTAGTCTACATCTGCTCACAAGCATGCTTCCACAGAATCAAAAATTTTTGTTGTCTGCCCTCATCCTGACCCTTACATCATGGCAGAAAATACTTCCCTGTTCCTGAAGAGATTTAGAGCTGTATCAGCCCTCCTGAAACACAATAAGCAGTTGCCAGCAGATATTATAATTTCCAGAGCAGTATGGTGCTTTTTCCATCTGTTTCTTCCAGTTCCGCACTAGACTCAAGGCAGATTTCAGTAACAGCAATTATGAGTTTCAGAGAAACTAAAGATTTCGTTCTTAATTAAATACATGAAAATAAAGAGAAGATCTTAAAAGGACATGAAGAAAACAAAAGGTATGTATCTATTTGTATATATATGCATGTGCATACACACATGTAAATAAAGAGATATTATATCAAACAACTCTTGTAACATCCTCAGGCATATTGTGGCCAGTAAAACAAAATAATTCAGCTAACAATATGAGGCACCTAATGTGACTTTTCTCTTTACTACATACCCAGAAATTTTATATCTTTTTAATGCTGTGATGTTCTGTTTGCACTCTTCAGTTGCCTTTAATTTTCCTTAAAATTAAAGCTGTAGTTTTAGTAAACTCTTTGGAGACCATGGTAAAGAAATGGGTTTACATTTACCGGAGAATGCCACTTTAAAATATGTTTAGAGATTACATATGTGTTGTAAAATATCCAGGAGACAAAAATATCCATATATATGTTATGGATATAATTTTCATTACTCATATTTTTCCACTTTTTAGTAAGTCAGATGAAACAAATTTTTTAAGTAGTTGTCTTCTCAGGAGAAGTTTCATATCTCCTTCATAAAAAAAAAATCAGTACATACAGAGAACATTGAAATTATATTTTAAAATAAACGGGATTCTCAATTGTTAGGAATTGTGAATAAATAATTAGCAAATTCATTACAGCTAGATCTTCTAGAATTCATCAAACAAACTTGCCTGTTTCTTGTTAATACATAAGACTTTAGATTAACATTTATCACTATATACTTTGATGCATGCATAAAATCTTGTTGCTGACTTTTCCTTGTGCAGAGATGGTGTCTCATCCATGGTGTCTCATAAATGTAAAATGACCTTATGATATACAACAGGTATCTTGGAGCTTGGCAGTATTTTATCCATTTCCAAGTAGAACAGAGGGCTACAGTTAAACTAGCCAAGGTCTCCACAACTTAATACTAACTATTTTGTTTAGTCTGGACTCCTCAGTTTTGGTAAAACAAAGATATATAACATGTATTTAATGTGATAAAGGTTTGAGGGCATGCCAGATGCACAGCTCAGATTATCGAGGCAATGACCAGAGGTACTCATTCACAGCAGATACTGTTCAGTCCTACACCCATTATTCACAGGTATTTTTTCTTTTATCCTTAAATGTAAAATATTCTGTCCTCATTGCATTTTGACTAACTAGGACCTTGGCCTGTTTCTGTGTCTGCAACTGAGCCTGCAAGGGATTAGGGAAGAATTAGGGAAGATTGCTACCTCACACCTATTTTAGCCATTTAAGAATGTATCATTCATGATGGGCTACTGGGAATATACAATAACTAGCACACTTGTTTCTGAAAGTCTGATCTTTTTCAAATGACCTCTTCATTATAGTACAATGCATAAATCCATGGATCCTGGTGGAATGTACCCATGGTTGCTGAGGGAGCTGGCAGTTGTTGTTGCTGAGCCACTGTCCATTATCTTTGAAAAATCACAGAGAACAGATGAAGTGTTCAATGACTGAAGGAAGGTTAATGTTACTCCTGTCTTCAAAAAGGGCAAGAAGGAGGACCCAGGAAACCACTGTCCAGTCAGCAACTTCTCCATCACTGGAAAGATGATGGAGCAGATAATTTTGGAGGTCAGCACCTAACAAATAAAATAAAAGAAGACCATCAGGAATAGTCAGTATGGATTCACCAAAAGTAAGTCATGCTTGACCACTCTTACAGCCTTCTATGATAACATGGCAGGATGGGTTGATAAGGGGAGAGCAGTAGGTGTTGTCTACCTTGATTTCAGCAAGGTTTTTGACACTGTCTCCCATAACATTCTTGTAGGTAAGCTTAGGAAATATGGGTTGAATGAATGGATGTGGGGTGGATCAAGAACTGGCTGAATGGCAGAGCTCAGAGTGTCGTGATCAGTGAAGTAGAATCCAATCTGAGGCCTATAGTCAGTAGCATTCCCCAGGGATCAATACTGAGTCCAGTCTTGTTCAACGTGATTATTAAAAACATGGATGAACATTATTAAAAACATGTACCCTCAGCAACTTTGATGATGATACAAAACTGGGGGCGGGGCTGATACACCTGAAGACTCTGCTGCCATGCATTGGGACCTTGATAGGCTGGAGAGTTGGGCAGAGAGAAGCGTAATGAAGTTCGACAAGGGCAAGTGCCGGGTGCTTTACTTGGAGAGGAATAACCTCAAGTACCAGCACAGGTTGGGAGCTGACCTACTGGAGAGCAGATCTTTGGAGAAGAACCTGAGAGTCCTGGTGGATGATAAGTGGACCATGACCCAGCAGTGTGCCATTGTGGCTGGGAAGGCCAATGGTATCCTGGGGTGCATTGGGAAGAGTGTGGCTAGAAGTCTGAGGAAAGTGATCCTCCCCCTGTACTCAGCCCTGGTGAGGCCCCATTTGGAATGTTGTGCTCAGTTTTGGTCTCCACAGCTCAAAATAGACAAGGAGCTACTGGAGAAAGTCCAGCACAGGCCACAAAGATGATTAGGGATGTGAAGCATCTCTCTTATGAGGAGAGACTGAGGGCCTGTTTAGTCTAGAGAGGACTGAAAGGGGATCTCATCAATACATGTAAATATCTCAAAGAAGGGTGTCAAGAGAAACGTGCCATATTTTCTCAGTGGTGCCAAGTGACAAGACAAGTAGTAATGGCCCTAAATTAAACATGCGCAGTTCAACCTCAACATGAAGAAGAACTTCTTTACAGAGCAATGCAACTGACTGCTCAGGGAGGTGATGGAATGTCCCTCTCTGGAGACATTGAGAACCACCTGGACACATTCCTGTGTCACCTGCTCTTGGTGACCCAGCCTTGGCAGAGTTGTTGGACAGCCTTCAGAGGTTCCTTCCAACACTAACGATTCCATCATTCTGTAATTCTGTCATTCAGATCCAAATTAAAAATCAGTGGACCTTCTCAAGGCTTTCTATCTTTATTTAAAATTTGTAAACTCTAATTATCAGGAGAAGATATGCTGAGGTTCCGCAGATAAACTTTTACCTTTCCAATTGTTTACATACACAATTTTATTCATCCCTTTTTATACCAATAAGGTTCCGTGCCACATAAAACATCTGCATAAAGAAGTTGTAATATCTGCCACAAGTCAAGCTTATTTAACAACTGGGAAATGTACAAGTCATCAGGGTAATTAATACTGAATGGAAGAAAACCAGAGTAGCTTAATCTGCACTTATTTAATGTCCCTGCACATCAAAAGCAATCAAAGAAGTACAATTAGAAACCAATGTATAATACAAATTCATTTTAAGCTGAAAATCAGAGGGCAATTTATACAAGTTTGAAGGACAATGGATTTGAAAATATTTTCAAATCTGGTGAATCACATT
Source organism: Climacteris rufus (assembly GCA_013398175.1). Lineage (NCBI taxonomy): Eukaryota > Metazoa > Chordata > Aves > Passeriformes > Climacteridae > Climacteris > Climacteris rufus. Next base: position 351,168 of record VZRZ01000786.1, read on the forward strand.
TCCAGCACCTGACTTTGAAAACTATACATAACCTGTCATCTCCTAAAGGTTTTTCTCAGCTAATAAGAGCAGTGGTGTCAACAGCTTATATAAAATCAAGAGTAATTAGAGGTCACCTCCTTCCATTTTCCCATGCTTTTAGGATGAAATATGTCATTCCAGAGGGCAAATTTCAGCTAAGGAAATTCATGGATCACATTTGACTTTATATAAAATAGAAAAGTCTTGCAGTAAAGCTATGCTAAAATGTATAACTTTCTGTATATGGTGCTGGGCAAAGATGCAAAATCCAGTTCAGGAAACAGTGTCATAGCAAATACACTGATCATGTGATCTTCAGGTTTTATCTACCCTTCTGCAGGACTAGACCTTCTGGTTTTTCCTGATGTGTGTGTGAAACCTTTCTCTGTGTAACAAGGAAGCCAAGAACAGAATATTTTTCCTTATGTCTCTCACTTATAAAAAAAATCAGGTTGTTTTCATTTTGGCAGCAGCACTAACAATTCATTATAACTTTGAAGCAGATTCAGGTCTCTTTAATATCTAAGGATTGATATCAATTGTAATTGTAAAATTAATACATAAAGTAAGTTGGAGGCATATTAACCTGCTTGATCATTTCAATGCTGGTTAATAAGGACTTTAAACAAATTCACGGCTTACATGTGTTTGAATCAAATATTTCAAGAACTGTATTTTTGAGTGACCCAGAACCATTTTTAGTCTCCACCTCTTCTTCAGTGTAATATAGGCAAAATGCCCTGAAATTATTTACAAATTTGGACACATCCCAGGTTTGTTGAACTCATAGGTTTGGCTTACCACTAGTTACTGCAACAAGGTAGTGGTAATTATAGTAAGATGTAGTAATTTAAAAAGAATGTAAAACTATTCTGTATTTCCCATTATACTAAAGAATTAAGTTTCATCACATGAAAATATTACTTGCCTGCTTCTCGTAATACAGCTGAGTTTTTTATAATAAAGAGGTAACAGCTTCATCTAAGCAGGTATCATTTCTTTCTGCAGATTGCTGTGAGACAGTATGGCAGACCTAATGCGTGACATTCAAAAGGGCAAATAGGAATATTGGATATGACTTATGTTTCTTTCCTGCATTAGTTTGAAAAAAAAGTAAGTGCCATTTTTACCCCAGGAAAAACCATGTTATTTCACCTTCACACCCTTTACTGTGATCTTCTGAGATTGTTTGAAGCTGCCCACCAGTCTGACCTAACCCAGCACACAAAAGTCCCAGGCTGATAGGAACATAGACCCAATTTTTATTTTCCAGTGATATTAAAATGCCTCTAAAATCCCCTTCTAAATGACAGAAAGGAATGAAGTTGCAATGCTTTTCACAGGATATGTTGCTACTACCTCAGACTAGGCAAAATGTTCATTTCTTTACATTTTTTTATAAGAAATTTGTTGCATATGCCAAGATTTTATGCCCTGGATAGAAAGAAACCCTTGCATGGCATTATCGAATTTCTCACAACAGAGGTTTCGTATGTGCCTCTGAAACATCTGTTGTTGGCCACTATAGGATACCAGTATAGATTGATGATTAGTCTAATCCCACGTGACATTTTCTCTCTTTGAATTATGCTGATGCATTCGCCTAAATGCAACTTTTTACCATTGGAGAAAATTTAGAGCATATTGGTTGTGGAACCCCAAGGCGAACATGTTTCATGCACTTTGGGGTACAGGATTGAAAGAGGACATTCCAGTTCAAATGACCTAGCTCTTTCTTTAGGCATTTTTGTCTGGAAAACTCAGGAATTACTGAACTCTTTGGCATCTAGAGGTCTTTCATGTGAAATGGTCCTTTCCAGTTCAATGCTTCACAAAATGATTATCTTTCGTGGTTCTACTCTTCATCTTTGGAAAGCTGGCCTTAGCATCAGTTCATGTCTCTCAGACACTTCAGGGACATCAATCAGAAAGAAGGTCACATGCAGAACTCTGTTCTGAAAGTGTGGATGCGCTGAGGTACACATAAAAGTGAAGTTGCAAGTCCTTTCAAATTACAGTGCGTTCGCCTGGGCACTTGAGGAAAGTATTCCCAACACTGGGCTGTTGACTTCCTGGACTCACAGCATGTTTAGAAATCTTCAGAAACAATTTAGATTTGATGCCCCTGGAGGAGCCCCTTTCTTCCCACTACCCAGTCAGGGAGTCTGACCGTTCTCAACTAAGTTACTTCCAAGTTGCTCTAAGGTCATTCTATTTGAACAGTCTCCTGACTGTTCAAATGATAACTTGAAATTAAAATAGGAGAGCAAACAAAAACATTAGGAATGCTTGACCCCTGAATAAAGTAAAACCAGACAGCTTTTGCACTACTTAGCTTCAAGGTATAGTTTCTTTTCCACTTTATGTCTGGGCTTTTTCCCCTTGACTTATTACGAATGCATCTTCCTAGTCCCTTCAAGTTTGCAATGTCAATTCATACTGGTTTATGTACATTTCAAATATTCTCATTTCCCTTTAATCTCATTGAGAATTGTTCTGTCCTAATGTTTACATATAGTTATAAAAAGTACACCATCAATGGCTGGAAATAAACAATTAGACACCCATACTCTTAATCTCTGATTTATAAAGTACTCCTTTTGCTAACGTTCCTACTTCAGGAGGTTAACTGTTCCCTGGTTTTCAGTATGCAATCAGAAAGGCATGCTTAAAAGATGTCGTGAGTAAGGACTACCAGCGGTGTTTTAATGCCAGCTTCCACTATCATTTGTATATTTTCCTGATATCCATTCAAAGAGAGAAAATTATGGTTCTTGATTTCTGATTCTGAAAGATCTCCTCCAAGTGTGGTATTCAGTTTAATGCGCATCACCCATGAAAGCACAGAGCATAATGAGAATATTCTGTGCATTGTTATTCCACAAATGATTACTTCTTTGATCACAGTATAGTAATGCCAACCTGCTTAAACCTGTTGTCAATACGAATAAACAAGCTCAAAGTGTTTGTCTCAGAGTGACAGCACAAAGCAGCCTGCAATCAAGCCTGCATGTTTAGAAAACAAAGCAGTAAATAGTAAAAGGTTAACTTCTAACCTTTGGTAATATGATAGTGTTGTTTTGGGAAAAACATGCAACTGAATTCAAATCTGGCTTTTCATTGAACAAAAAGCATATTCAGTGTAGATTTGATGCATCCCTAAACTGTAAGACATTCTGGCTATTAAGCAACAATTTTCCTCAGATATATTTTTTAAATCCAATTTAAAGTTAACTCCAGAAATGTTTGATTTTAAATGACAAGCAATAGAAGAGATCAGCTAATCTTTCATCAGTTCTAAAGATTTCAAGTAACTATACAAAAGTGAGTGCATGGCCTTCTAGTCCAGTAAATGAATGTATTGCATCTTGGAAAATTGAAAGCATCATCCTGGTGAAAATTTTTCTAATAAATTAGTATCATGATATGTTTTAAAAGAGAAAGAGAAGCCACCAGGGGCAGCAGCAGCAACTTTAGGATGTCCTAAGATGATAGATCAAGATGGTTTTCCATGTCCAATGGTTGGATCTACATTGTTCAGGAAGGCTATTCTAACTGTACAAAAACCTCTCTAATACATTTTGGAAATAAATTGTTGCCAGAATGTTGGATTTAATCCTGGCTCCAGTGGTCTGAATGTGTGGATGTATGAGCACACGGGAAAGAGTTCTTTCAGAGGACTTCACTCTGCACCTGGAAGTCCCTGCCTCTCTGCTGACAACTGCCAACTGGCTTTGTGTTTAATCCTTATAATTATTTACAGCTAAGGATTTACTCCTAATAGAAAGTCATTGGGATACTTTACGGTGCCATTAAGCAACATTTTCAACTAATCCAACTGACTAATCCAGTCATATTGCTGTTGATTTTAAACCCATAACGTACTAGCTCCTGATGAGGGCAAAAAGCCACTGACTTCTTCAAAGATTCTGTCTCTATCACAGGATTGTCTGTCCATAATCTACTGGTGGTAACTCTGTCTTCTCTTTCAGCATCTACATCATCTCATTCTCCTCTTTGCTGGGATTCTTCCTTCTAAATTTATGAGCTAAGGTTAATTATACTTTCCTGACCTTAAATCCCAAACGATTTTATTTTATTAAAAACTGTTAAACTCTCAAATAAACAAGACAAATACTGGCACAATGTTATAACTTCACAGCTTGTTCATTTAAAAGTGCTCTGTTAATTTCTGTGCCTTCTAATGCTGCTATATTCACTTGAAAACTCCAATCTCACAGAAACATTTGTATAGATCTTTGACTAAAAATTTACAAGGAAATCCTGTTTGTTTCTTAGTTGCCATTCTATATTTGATTATTTGAGTTTTAAAAAGCATTATATAGGCTTAGTGAAGGATGTCTGACCCCTCACATCTAAGCAAGAAAACAGTGAAACCTAAGTAATTTCACTGTCCCTTTTAATTTAAATTTCTAAGAAATAATAATACTACTAATAATAACAATAACTATAACTATAACAATAACAATAATAATGCACTTGTAGGCCAGCAGACCATAAACAGTCAATGAACTGTTTCTTTCTCACAGCAGGTGCATAGTTAGGCATGTAGTGTGTTATTGCATTTACTGAAGCCACTGAAAGGATCACACAGGTCTACTAACATAGAACAAATTTAGGCATATTTTTAACACCACATGATATTACTACTTTATTGATCACCCTGCCCAGTTTCTACACTGAAAGTCTGTTAAACTTTTCTTTATTCTTTTTTTTTTTTTCAGGATGATTTTACTACACATACACACAAATATATACAAATTCCAGGTGATGGGATTTCTGTGAATTCTCTCTCATCAGAGAATTAACCACAGCTTTTAAACATTTATACCAAGAGCTCATTTTAGCCCAGTAAAATTTTACTTTGATTCTATTCCTTTATTTCCATACATCTGATATTTTCATATGTTTTCTTGTATATCAGAGTCTTCTGCTTATCTTGTATCTGTTTTTCATGTACTCTGTAACTGTCAGTTCTAATTCTTCTCTGTGATATCCTAGATGCCCAGGGCACCACATTATACTGCTATCTCCTTTCCAAACTGTTTATACCTTTGCTCTGAAACCCCTCCAGATATTAAGTCGTTTTCTGAATTGTGTATGTGAGAAGTGTCTTCAGTAATGCTAAATAATAAAACAACACTAATCCCTCTAGCATTCTAACTTGTAAACTCCCCTGGGATTTTACGGGTAATATCTGGTTACCATGAACTAAGGCTAATTGGAGGTAGCTGCTTTCACTTTATCGACTTCTATAAATACAGTCCTACTTAAACTATTTGATTAGTTTACACAGAATCAATGAGAGAATTATATAGCTGATGGAGTCATCACGTGTATATTTTTTAAATTAAAACACTGAGTTATTTGTCTCCTTTTTTCTTTTTTTTTTTTTCCTTACCTTTCAACTGTCTGGAATATCCTAATTATAAGTTTTTAGTTGTATTACAAATCAACATTGGGAAACTAAGAAGCTTCTCACCCTTTTCATGTTTCACTCTTTGGGACAGGAGGCTGCTCAGATCTGTTGTTTTAAAACTAGCCTGCTGTAGAAGCTGCAGCTTCTGATTTACTGTTAGTGTGAAAAGTATTTCACCAGCAGCCTTGCAAATGCCTGTGTTTATTTCATTCTTTTCAAGTAGAGAGCAAAAGTATTTATTCAGTAGAAAAGGGAAATATGTATTATTTGTTATATATTATTTCAATCTAGTAAGGGAAAAGTAATAATATTAGGATTTTTTTTTTCTCATTGTAGTTAAAAATCTCTTTTATATGGTAGGTTGTAACGTTTTCCTTTTGTCTTTTTGCTTCTTTATCAACTTTTCACCATTCTTAGTTTCTAATTTATATTGATTGTTAATAGTGGCCCTACTTTGCTGTTTGTTACAGAGGCATAGAACCGTGGAATTATTTGGGTAGCAAGGGACCATAATCATCATCAAGTTCCGACCGCCACCACTATCATGGGCAGGGATATCTTCTACTAGACTAAGGTTGCTCAAAGCCCCATCTGACCTGGCCTCGAACACTTCCAGGGATGGGGCATCCACAGCTTCTCTGGGAAAACTGTTTCAATGTCTCACCACTTTTACAGTAAAGAATTTCTTCCTACTATCTAATCTAAACTTACCCTCTTTCAGTTTGAAGCCATTCTCTCCTGTCCTGTCAGTACACACCCTCATAAAAAGTCCCTCTGAAAGTCTCTTGTAGGTCCCATTTAGGGTCTACAGGAGAGTTATATGAACAACAGTTGCAGGCACATCCACCTGCCTCAAAACTGATCTCCCAAGTCTTATTGGGTCAGCTTAGGAGGACCAACACTTTGACACTTTTAGGGGGACAGGGCAAAATGGGGTCAGAAACCAGAGATGTCCCCTACACTTATCCATCCTTCTCCAGTTACATCTGTGCAAAAACCTGTTTCTCTGAGGATAAGAAAAAGGGGGGAAGTGGCTTTGCATTTTTTTTCTCTTTTGTATATGAAATTACATCATTAAAGATTCAGGGATTCAAATCCACTGTTGTAGTAGTTTTACAAAAACAAGCAATTTCATTGAATTGCACTGGAGATCCAATCCAAGGTGGTAGAATTAGACTCTCTGAAAAAATTCAGTTTAATCCAGCTGGAACAAAAAGGTTTTACAGGACACCCCTAATGTTTTAGGAAGGACTTCCTGGTCTCGTATCTAGGGGTTTTCAGAGTGAATGGAGTAGCAAAAGCAGAAGCTCCTACTCCATGAGTAAATCCAACTCCAACACACATCTGTCACCATCAGAAATTGCAGGCCAAGCACTCAGAAGGGTTTTGAGATGGTTTTACAACTTCACTACCAGCTGCTACTTATTTCATCCTTCTCAAGCTCCACTGAATTTTTCCAAAATAAGTCTTTTTTCCCCATTCTTTCCTCAAATATAAGGCAAACATAGGAAAATGCCAGATCTAAGGAGGACACAAGAGACGCACAGCATGGTGCAGGATGGGGAAGAAAAATAACTGACATATATTTTACCACCCTTGGTCAAAAGGTCAAGAAGACAAGTTTTTCTGATTTCTGTGCTAGTATATTTTATACACTGTCTACATTTAACACATGTACATCACTATTATTTAGTCCTTTACTATTTTTTAAACCACAGCATAATAAACATTGTTATTTACAATGTTGTCCTGGTTTTGAGACAAATTTAGAGGAGAAACATCACCCTATACTGAAAGTTATGTACACAGAGCTAAAAATGGGAATATAAGATCTGGGAAATTACACAGTCACCCCAGGACAAATATGTAATAGTAATATATCAACATTAACATAAATACAACTTTTGGTGGGTTGTTTTGGGTGGTTTGTTGGGTTTTTGTTTGGTTGGTTTAGTTTTTATAATACTTACAGAAAACATCCAGGCTTCAGTGTGTGAGTTATAATACAGAGAATAGGTCTTTCACTCAATACTTCTTTCAATCTTTGCCACTTTCTTCTAGTCAAGCTTTGACAATCTGCCTTGTTGCTCACCCACCTCTCTCTCCGCTACACTGCCAAACACTCCTAGCTTCCTTATCCCAGGATATCTATGCCAACATTACCCTCTCTTCTACGTCTAGGGACCCATTCTCCTCTCACATCAGGGCAATGTAGAGTCACTCCAGAGAGGTAACAGCTGGTAATTTTTTCTAGCAGTTTCCAAAACTACAAAAGCTTCAGAACACAATTCATTTCAATATTGCACTGAATATTCTAGAACAGATTGACTATAGAAATTTTTTCTCTTTGTACAAGAGAAAGTTGCTGTTCTATTTATCGGATGATGTATTTATTTTCCCAGCTTTGTCTCAGAAAATACTATAGAACAGGTGTGATGTCAATGTTTGTACATTATATACTGTATTTACCTGATAGAAGGTGATTCTTATCAAAAAAACAAACCAGATTCACAGCTGATTTTAAGAAAGTAAGACCAGGATCCTGCATAGATGTTAACCCTCAGTTCCAGTTGTTAACCATGTCTCAACACACTTACTATGTGCCGTCACATCTGGAACGATGGCCTTTTCCCTGTCACTGTGCTCTGCACACATTTTGTAAAATACTGGGGCTGTTATCCCTTACAAGAAAAGTCTCAACTTTAAGCAGAAGGCTTCAGCAACTTTTCTTATTTTTATATGCTACCTTTTGTTTCTCCACTTACTCTTTCAGCACTTATGATCCCCAAGGAATCAGGGCAAAGTTTGCTCCACTCCCTTGTCTGACCTAGAGGCTCAGCCACAGTAGTACAGCTCTCATCTGCCCTTCTTTGACAAAATTCTTTATGGTTTTCACCTCAACTCCTGTATAAGACTAATATTGACTATAACTGAGACATGTTAGGGCTCTGCTGCTCCACAAAGAGCCATATTGGTGGATGAAAATTTGTATTTTTCTTTGTGCCTTCTTTCTCAATGTATCAGATTTGGGAAAATTTAGTTAAATCTGTGTCGTGGTTTGAGAAGTTTGGGGGGTCTAGCTTTTTGGGTGTGGTAGGGGCCAAAAGATGGCTCCTGTAAGGAGCTTCCAGAAGCTCCCACAGCTGTCCAGTCAGGGCCTATCTCTGATGGCTCCTGGAAGATTGATGTGCTGTTTTCCACAGTTGGGCCAATTAGGAAGGACAGAAACGCCTCTGCGACAGTACATTTAAGAAGAAATCTCTGTAGTACGCGCGCGCGCGCCATGTAACCCTGTAGTCATGTAGTTAGTAGATTAGGCAGGGGAGAAGGAGTACANACTAATATTGACTATAACTGAGACATGTTAGGGCTCTGCTGCTCCACAAAGAGCCATATTGGTGGATGAAAATTTGTATTTTTCTTTGTGCCTTCTTTCTCAATGTATCAGATTTGGGAAAATTTAGTTAAATCTGTTTATCCATCACACTTCTACTGATAACTAATTTAGATTAGAACTCTTCACAGATCTGTGACATTGTACTAATTAAAGCTTTCAGCTTACATATGGATTTGTGTAAAGGGCTTAATTGTTCATGCATAATAAATCATAAGAAGCTGTAGTTGCTGATATGCATACAAGCATTTATTGATTAGTTTCCTTATCAGAAATTTCTTTGTCCAGATGAGATTTGCGATTATACACAACACTTTTTAATTATTTAAATGGCTTATTTAGCAATGCTGATAATGTTCAGAAAGCTCTGTGGTGCAGGAATTTAACTGTTTGCTGCTTCAGCAAGCCTATTTGATGATAATATGTAACACAAATATAAAACATTGGTACTTAAGGAACTAATGATTCTGTTCACATGTAGGACACTGTAGTTTGTAGCTGTCACTGACTACTATCCTACCTTAATTTTTCCTAACATTCAGACATTCAAGAAACATTCAACAGAGACTAAAATCAATTCAAAAATAGCTGCAGTTTAGAACATGTCAATTCTCCTCACCTTTTACCCATACAATTTTTCCTAAATGTACAGTCATTCTGCTGGATATTCTAACCACATCCATCATTGTAGTAGCTTCCATTAAAGGCAAAAATAACTTCAAATTCATGGTTTTTGTCTTCAGACTATACTTCATACCAGAAAAATTGGGTTGGCATTTCCTACTATCTGCTTCTAGAACAAGTTTGAAATAGTTTTAAAGGCATATTTAAAAAAAAAAAAAAGAACAATTTTGTAAGTCACTGCTGAGGAGATATTTGTTTACAAAGTCTTTCTAGTGGATAGTACAGGATGAGTCAATTAGAGAAAAATATGGGCAAATTTCCACCTATTCAGATAAAGAAGGAGTTTTGACAAAATAGCAAAAAATTACTGGAAAAGTCATGGGAGTCTAAAGACCACAAAATACGAGAAGTATTCACAGAGGAAAAATGTCATGTATTTCACTTTTTCAGTCTGGTTCTTCTCTTATAAAAAGGAAATTTTATTCTCTAAAGAATTATCAATACTTGCTATGGGGGAATTCTTGAATTCAAAAAAAATCTGCTTATCAGGAAATAACCCAGCTAAGAATATAATTCAGGGAATAATGTTTTCATAGATTATTTTGACCAATTATTTATTTTTAGCAATATTATATTCCACAATTATAATTTTTTATAAACTGTTTCAGTTTTGAAAAGAGTTCTAAAGTAACACAAAAATTTGAACATTTTTGTATGCAGAACCATAGATTATCTTTTCATTACAGACTGTAATAATAACTCTGCAATTTTTTTACATCAAGCTGCAAAATAGCTGGAAATGTTTTCATGAACTAGGATGGCTTTCCTGGAAAAAGTGGAGAATTTAAGAATATATGCCTTAGAACCCCAATTTACTAAAAGATTCTAATGGAACAAAAAATTCAGGGGGGTTAGTCATGCTTTAATGTCACTGCTTCAGTGTTTTGCTGAATTAATCTCCAGATATAGTAAAATGATACTTTAAGTTCAGCCTTGAACATAGAGAGGAACATAATATCACTTATCCAAGTGCTTTGAGGAGAAAAAAATTAAAAGAAAGAAAAAAAAAACAAAAACTACACAACTGAGAAGGGAGCCATCTGCTAAGTACTTCAAAAAGTTAGTCTAACAGAGAAGTTAGGCTGTCCCTGCCCCAGAAAGCATGTAATATAAATAAGCAAGACAGAAAACTATTGAAAAAGAATTACTCACACAAGCTGAAAGAACAGACATGGTTGGCAAGCACTGTGTCAGTAGCATATTTTGTTTAAAGAAGTTTAATTTTCTTTTTGTCTTATGATGGGTGTTGTTTACCACAGAAGCAAAGTGAGGAGGACAAAGGTATGAGAAAGTAAGAGTTACTGACCAAGAAGAAAAAAGGAGGAAGGCAGCAGGTAGTAAGAAAGAAGGGACAGGATCTGGCTGATATTTAGAGAAAGACTGGAATCAGCACAGGAAAGTGAGTACAGCAAAAGAACTGGAAAAATATGCTAGCTGTTCCTAATTCTTCAATTTCTACTTCATCTGCTTGACAGGCATTTTTTTTTTCTTTTCTATCCCTCAAGGTTGCAAGATTAAGGAAAGAAAAGAGAAATGCATAAAAGCACATCTAGAAAATAGCCCTGTGCAGTTCCACAACTAGGAGTGCTTGACTTTTCCACTTCCTGGGCCTTGTCCAGGATACAAATGTCCAGCACAAACACCTACATGTGCACATATAAAACCAAACAATACACCTAAGTCTTGTTCCTTCTTAATGCTTCTTTTTCCTCAAAACCACAGGTTATCAGTGAGCATAATTTGAGAACGCAGTCTTTCTGAGATGAATGGAATCATTTGCCACCTGAAGAGGGGAAAAGGGAAGGGGAAGAGGAAGGGGAAGGGGAAGGGGAAG
>VZRZ01000786.1:362671-399622 GCA_013398175.1 Climacteris rufus
GGAAGGGGAAGGGGAAGAATTTATTGTGGGGGTAAATATTCTCCAGTGAAGTACTGCAATGCAAAACAGTGCCAAAGTACTCTTGTTTTTATTGTCTTACTTCCATTCTTTCTAAAGCAGACAGTGTTCAATACCACATATTAAGGTAAGAGTCTGAAAAGAGCAGATATGTATTAATTCCTCCATGCTTGTGTATATAAACAGAAGGAATTTATTCAAACATAATTGGATCCAAATATTATTTATACTTAGGTTCTGAATCTAATTTCCATGCTTGTGGGACAACTAGAGGTTTTCTAAAAAAAATGTTGCACAGATATTTTTGTGCAAGTGCTGACTTGGTGATTACTGATGGGACTCAATTTCCTTCAGACAAAAATCTGGAATGCTGGTATATTGTGTGGCGGTGTGTGTGTCAGAGACCACAGCAGGCAAGCCTCAGCACCGGTGGAAAAGAATTCAGCACACCACCCTCTGAGACTTCTACTCGTTAAAGGTGACACTTTGTGTTCTCCCCGTGAGCCCTTTGCATATTTGTTACCATTGGTTAGTTTCGCCATTATGTAATGTTCTGTATTTGGTATGGTTCTGAAAAGTTCGTATCTCTTCAGTTGCTTATTGGTTATATTGTAATTTCTGTACCCCTATTGGTTGTATTCCTTGCTCCTATCCCTATTTAACCCCAACCATGTGCCCAGAGTGAGGTCTCTCCTTGCAGAACCCTCAGCTTGTCTGGATCCTTGCATTGTTCCTGCTCCTGGTCCCACTTCTTCCCTGGACCCTCTTCTGCCTTCCCAGACCCTGCCAATAAAGAGCTGAAATCCCCCAGAGACCCCTCCTTTGGTCTTTGCTCTCACTGCTCACCGAGGAACACCGAGCTATGGGCAAACCTGCTCATCAGAGAAGCCGGAATATCCAGCCAGGCACCGCTGGAACACTGCGCAGGAGGAAAGTGCTGCCAAGCAGCCAGCCCCCTGCACCACCAGGGGAAGCGGACTTGTCCCCAGCCTCTGGCAGAATGTGACCACATGATAGATAATATTGTTCCATTGAAAGAGTAGTAGGTGAAGTTTGGTTTTTTCAACTGCAGTAGAAAGCACGCAGTTTCCTATACAGCTCTACAATAAATTCAGTACTTGAGAAATCGTCTCTCTCTCCCTTAAAAATCACTTTATAGCTCTGTCTTCTGCCATTCCCACATTATTTCACATGTTCCAATAAAATATGCTTTTAAAGATTTGATTTTATATGAATTATGCCTGTACAGGCCCAGCCATTTGTTTTAGTGCCTCCAGTGGCAATCCTTTACTACCTGCAGATATTTCATTAGATAAGGGTACTTAAGCAGTTCAGCCTTTGGTCCCAAAAAGGGTGAAGGAGTGGGATACATTCTCACATTAAAAAGGTCTGTGATCCTTTCCGGACCAATGATTCCTCTCTGTAGTAGTGTGATATTTTGTTGTGATAGACACTACACTATAAAAAATGCCCAAAATCTGATAGTCACCCTTTCAAATCTAGGACAGGAACATGACCCTTCTTCCACCTAGTAATCTGCATATATAGAGATCCTTCCATATACTTTATATCAGCTCCTATATTCATCAGACTTTTATCACATTCTATTAGATGAGCTATGTTCAAGTTCTCTGTATCTTTTTTTTTATATTTTCTTTCATCTTGTTCTAAAAAAGGAAAAAACAACAAAATACGTTGTTGCTCCAAAAACAAGCACAGGCGGATCTGAAGAGGACTGTTTGCTTCTCACCTGCCAACACAGAATTCCTAATTGGATGCCTTGCTGCAACAAAAGACCATTTGGGAAAAAACCAATAACATTGCACTTCAGTTTTTCCATGAAAGTAAATTTTGTAATGATGCCCTAGAAATAAGGTACTCTCAGAGTTTCTATTTATAAACCGATTTGAAGAGAAAGGTATTTCAAATTGTGTGGTGGCAAGGGACATGGTTGACTGGTAGACTTGGTAGTGTTTGGTTAATGGTTGGATTTGATGATCTTAAGGGTCTTTTCCAAGTTAAATGATTCCATGATTCTATGAGTAAAGAAGAAAAGTTAAAACCATAAAAACAGCACTGCCACTGAAATATTTTCCTATATATCCTTGGACTTTTTCCCAGTTCAATGACAACAAAAGATAAAAATTAATGTCGCTGAGAAATGTGGTTACTACTAAATACTGTTTATTTTCATGAATATTAGGATAAAGCAGAGATTAAAAGTGTTACAGAGAATACAGTATATCAGTAAAATATAAAATGAGGTATCACATGAATTGCAAGAGAGATAAGGTATTTTGAAATGTTTGAACAAATGCACTTTGCAAAGCACTAAAGGCAGCTAATAGATGCTGCGGGAAAGTACTAACAGGAAGTAAACAGGGCAATAGCACACATTGCTCCTTCCTACCTCTTTTTCAAGTCTTTCAATATAAACTCATTCTAGTTAAAATAGAAGTCTGCGTCTGTGATCTGCTTTACAAGCACAATCCTAAATTAAGAATATTTTAGAAATAGAAAGTACAAGTAATGTCCAAATGTGTTTTCCCAGAAATTGTCAAAGTCATATTCACTTTATTCTCATGTTATGATGCCTTATTTTCAGGCAGTCTTTTTTTTCTTTCCCAGTCATTTGGTCTAAATTTGCTTCATTTTCTCCAAGATCTCCTAAGTGGCAATATTTTCTTAAGCTAGGAATTATCTCTTCAACATTCAATGTAAGGCTTTCTTCTGGAGGCAATCCTGGGAATAGAGGAGGTTTTTTGTGTTTGGTTCATCCAAGCACGAATAAAAGCTCTGCTAGGTGACTCAAAAATACAAAGTGGGGTAAAGCTTATTCCAACATTCTCTTTCTCATTTCTATCTTATTGTTATTACCCAGAACAACCTGAGCCAACTTTGGATACTCTCGTAGTTCAGAAGTGTTCATATCTGGAGCACTGCTCACAGTCTATGGCTTCTCCCTTAAGAAACAGATCTCAAGGCTTGGTTTCTCAACAATACTAGTTTCTCAAATGATAACAGGTCCTGGATGTATCACATAAAACCAGCTAAACTGGAAAAGGCTAATGACTCTGTGTTAGAGCAGCAGGTCTTCGTCTTCCTGATGACATCCTGCTGTCAGTGTTTGGACACCAGAGGGTTAGCCAGGAGAGTTTCAGAGCTGCCAACACAGTTGGACTGTGTGTGTGTGTTGCAATAGTCAAGGCTTGAGAGGCTCTTCTCACTCACACACCAACCAAGTGTTGTTCATCTGGAGTGACAGTCAGGCATTGGTCCCTGCTGTCTGTGTTTCTGCCAGCTAAAATGTCACTTCTAAACGATGTTGTAAGCGGAGAGCAAAGCTTTCTTTCCATGTCCTAAAATGCATACCCTGCGCTGGGCAGGGCTGGGCAGGGCAGATGAGAAAGGTCCCCACTCTGTCCCAGTTTAGAAATACTTTCTTCAGTCACAGCCTGAGAGAGACAGCACTGGGCAAACTACAGCTGGGCAACTACTGGAGAAACAAAATTAACAGGGGAGGGATAGATGGGGCAGATCACAGTGGGGCTGTAGGAGATGACAGAAAACCAACTGGAAATACTAAAATCAATATTTTATTGGTCTATGCTATGCCTAGTTTATTGGTCTACATTTTTAATGAAAGAATTGCAGGTTTGATAAATGTCTCTGGCAAATGTTCTTAGCATTTTGTGAAACAATCTGATCCTTTCACTGTTCTTTCCAACAAAAGTTTTGAAACTTCAAAGGGAACACAAGTTATTCCACAGTTTGGGGAGGAGGAATAGAACAGAAATTCACAGCTTCAGTGTTGGCAGGTGGCATATCAGGAGCTGCACTGTGCAGGCAAAGGGGGGTTAGAATCCTATTTTAAAGTAATTCTGTCCATGCACCCTCATCTACAGCAATTTTTGTGTCTGTGGATGTGGTTCTGGGTACTTTTGGTTCCCAGGTGCAATATCCCAAGAGGATCTCAGAGGGGAAAATATTATCCTTCAGAGGACTCTAATAGGCTGCTATGTCTTATCAGGAGGAAGTTTCTTCCTTACTTTCATGCACACTACAATATGGGGGAAATTGAGTGCTCTTCCCTTTCCCACCTGCCCCAGTGACCCTGCACCATGTGGGGCTGTTCAGAGTCTGCTGTGACCTTCTGCCTGGAAAAGCAAGCCTTGCATGTGGTGTCAGAACGTTCCAAAGAATCTTACTCTCCTAAATTCTGTAATCAGTTTCCCAGAGCTAGGATGCTGCCTAGTTTAAAGCAAGCAGAATGAGAATATTCTTCAAAATGTGCTCCGTGCCTTCTTCCAGATAGATATAAATTATTATAATTATGTGGCTCTCTAGCTGAACATGAAGCTAAAGCAATAGTAATGAATAAAGATTTCTAGATTATACTCTTTAGCCTTTGTTCATAATAAAGCTCTGGTTAACAGGTCCATTTAAAGCAGGTCTCTGGGGACACTGAAATAAGTGCTTTCATTACACCATAGAAGTCTCAGCAGAGAGCAGGGAAATATAGTAAACCTACTATGGATGCTAGTGCCATTAAAACATTATCCAAGGAAATTAGACACATTACTGCGGAAAAGCACGAGACTGGGAAAAAAATTAACAGTACCCATTAACAGTACCCATTAACAAAATTAACAGTACCCGTTTTAACTACTGTGACAAAAGTCTATTGCGTCTTATTTCCCGAGTTCAGAAAAGTTGTCACCAGCCAGAAAACACCTGGATTTTAGATTACTGTGTGTTAAATTACATTTATGTAGTTGTAAAACAGTGCTACAATGCTATGAGTCTTAAAAAGCACCTTTCTGAAGAGTTACTTACTATGTGTGAAATAAACCTTTCACATTAAAATCTGAGTGTTTTCTGTATACCTGAGAAGTACCTCTTTTTTTAAAAAGAGGTCTAAGGGCCTTAATTAGAGGATGGCAGATGGTAGAGGTGCTTTCTTTAATTCCATATTCTTCTGCAAAAATTGTTTTTAAAATGTTGATTTCTGTCCATAATTTTGTATAGCTTCCTAAGCTACAGTTCCTCCCACTTCAGAGAAACAGATCAGAGAAAGCTGGCAGCAACTTGAAATGGCAGTTTTACCCATTCCCCTCTGCTGAGGCAGGGTGGGCCCAAAGTATAGACAGATTATCTCTGGCAGTGATTTACTCCGCCTCCTTTTCCTTGTAAGAGATTAAATTTCAAGGTTTTTTGCTAACATATAATTAAAAAAATAATAGTCTCTATTGCAAAAAATATGAAATCAAATCCCATTCATTGTACCTCGAAAAGATAATTTTAAGTCAGAATGCTGTCTCAATTAAAACAAATATTACATTTATTAATAAATTAAGCACATAACTAAATATACCAATATATGACCTTTGTCATTTAAAATTATTAGAGCTTCTCCCTCCTCAGTGTCATACTGCCTGTATGCTATTTCAAAAGAAAAGCAACAACGTTGCAGAGTACATTGAAGACACATTTTTACAAAAGCCCATGTTATACTGCTATCAGATTTCATGACTTCACTGTAGCACCAAAACATTGCTCCTCTAAAATAAAGTTAGTTTATTTTGTAATAGTAGGCATTTATACACATTGTATTGGTCTTAAAATTGCTTCAGAGATAGCATAAAAATAATTCCTCTTTTATCAACCTCTATATAGTACTGGTATTATAGAATTGTTTTCATGTTATAGTGAAGGTTGTATTAGTCTTACATCATAAACTCCTGTTTCTCTGGGTTTTATAGCTGTGATTTGTGTTCCAAAATGAAATTTGCTACTAAAAGTCAAAGTTATATTGTTCACAAAACTCTGAAAATATCCACAGTACTGATTTTTTTTCTGTTCTGGATACAAGAAAATAAAGGATGTTTAGACACAAGTTTGAGTGTGTGTAATGTGTTTAAATAGATAATTACTTAAATTTATGTGCTGAAGTTTCAACTCCACTTATAAACATACACACAGCCTCACCATATATGAATACACACACTCACATATATATATATATATATATATTTCTATCGATGTAGTTCTGAAATATTTGATTCAATTTCTCCTCTTTGCTTTTCTTATTCTCTTCTTGCAAAAGTGCCAAAGCAGTAGTCTTAGCAGAGTAGTAGTCTCTAGCCATGGTCCTCTCTGAGATTTTCAGCTGCTCTGCTGTTGTGACAGAGCTGGGAGAGGAGTCAAACAGGGAGAAGAGGCAGAGTGTGATCATGTAATTAATGGAAATTGTCTCCAGAAAACCTTGCACTGTGCTAAAAATTCAAGGAGGTGAGCCTGGCTGCTGTCACTGTTCCCATTTTGCAGCACAGAGACATGAAGAAAATTAGTAAACCACCACTATGCTCAGAAGTTTTCAGCTGCATTCAGATGTTCCCTCCAACAAACTGCTGAGTGCAGCTTTAGTAATAGTTTTGTTAGAAGGTGAGCCATTACTCCTCAATCTCATATTTAGTATTCTTTTCCAGTGAAAAAGATGTAGAAATGTGTTTGCCCGATGGAATTCAATTCTCTGAAGATGCAGTATGTAAAGTGCTGTATTCATTCTCTGCCTTCCTTAATGTGATACAAAACCAAGTAGTTAATTTGCCTAAGGTTTACCTAATTGCAGGTACATGATTGTACATTATTGGTTTTTTTAATTATTCAACATTTCTTTCAATGTCTTTCAACAAAACTATTTGGTGCACGTGTTTATATGTTATATATATCTGGTTTGTGAGACCAGTTAGGTGTCTTTTCTGATCATGAGTTTGCTACCATAGTCCATACTTGAATCTATTTGGACCAAGTTATCTTCATTACAAACTGAATATGGTTTTGTTTATCAAAAATTAGGATATGTATAATCCTTCAGACTTTTACCCCAAAGGTTGTCCTTTAATTGGAGCTGTTATAGAATATGGTCTTATTTTTTTAAGCTTCTAGAAGGGGGAGACCATATGGACAATTTTCACACTTACATTAGTTGTAACACTTTTATCTTGTTCACTTCCATATCCTTGACACCCTTTCAATGCACAGTTTCTTAGTATTCCCTTTAAGAGATGGAGAATAATTATCAAAGAAGTTTAAAAGTGCACTGCTTTTGAATTTTTTTGAATGTTTTTGTACAGAACATTTTGATCCTGCTTACACTCACGTCTAAAGTAGTCATCACGAGTTTCACTCAGCTGTTTCTGGCCAACAACATCAGTAACTGGTTGTTTTGCCAGTAAAAGCACAAGTTCAGGAAACCACAAATTTCCCACCGGGAAGATCTTCACACAGAAATCAGAAATCAGTTTCTTAGTGCAGGGCTTGACATGAACAGATAGACTAGAAATGGTACAATTCCCCAGGTTTTCTTACCACAGAATGGAATATAAAGATATTAATCCTATTTTTCCCTAAATGGGAGACACAAATTATTGGACTGTATTTATACAGTGACTATCATGAACACCTGTAATGTAATTTGCTCCTTTCAAAACAAAACAACAGTGGAGTGAAACTCAGCTGACAAAAAATGTGACAGAACTAGTGATTTTATGCAGTTACACCAGCTACTCCAAAATTTGTTATAACCAAAGACAACTGAAACTGCTCTGAATTATTCTTTTTCTTACACCAAAGCTAATCTTGAAACAGTATTTTGAATTTTTTTAATATGAATCCAAACTGAATTCAAAAGTTTTCACTTGCATTTATACTGAAGCCAGAATGGTATTGAAAAATGCATTGTTTGTGGCATACATGTTATTTTCTTTGGGCATTAAAATATGTTATTGCAAGTGAATCCTTCCACTACATTGTTTCTTACGCTGTTTATGTCAGATTCATCTTCCTTTTGATGCATACTCCCTCTATTAACCTTTTCTCTGGGGCTATAGGTCTCCGTGTAGGACAAATATAATTATTAGTAATTGTAGTCATCTTTGCTCACTGGTTAACAGATTTGGACAAAACAAACTTAATCTGACATTTTTATATTTGTAGACTGCAAAGATTATTATTGCTGCTTATTCATCTTCCTAATTAAGAAATTTGAAATTAAGGGCAGCAGTTTTTTCAGATATAATTAAAATGGTCTTTCACAGAATGGTGCCTGAATTTCCTTATCTCTCTCTGTGCCAATTAATTTGGCCCAACTTTCTTGCTAAAGTGACTGGGCCAATTTAATTAGCCTGACTTCACTCGTTGATTTTGTATCTGAGTATTACAGAGTTAGTGTTTAGATACATGGAGTGATCATAATGAATCTGTATGTATTTGGGGAGTAATTGCTTTGGTAATGAGAAAGCACAAAACAATAGTCCATGTCAGTATGTCACTTTTTAAGCAGGCTTTCCTGGGTGAGGTCAATTTAATAAAAGAGCCCACAGTCTTTGTGCATTGTTAGGTCTCAGTAGTGTTTCTGGTGTAGGAAACAAAGTGACACAGCAACAGGTGTCATACCTCATAAAACCAAATCAAGTTTTTACAAACAATTTATAATACATCCATAAAACAGCTTAAAATTTTGGGTAAATATATTCAGCAATTTTTATCTTTTTTTGGCTTTACAGATTATTCCAAGGGAGGGGGAAAAACGTTCCCAAAACTCCTTGAATTAGAATACTAACACTTATTTACTTTGTTTCACATTCCAAGTCCTTTATAAATACTTAATTCTGCCCAATATTCTTCTGATGTGTAATACTGTTATTACTATTTTTATTATTGGTAACCTATTGGTATGTTTACTTACTTTCTGAAAAAAAGCAAAATTAAGGAAGATAGTTGGAGAGTTTGTAAGAGAGAGCTGTGGCATAACTTACACTGACACAGGTAAGCTCAGTTATCTGAAGATAAGAGAGGTGTTGTTTCAAAGTCTTCCTTAGCAGGTGGGGTACCTTAACACCTTCAGAAATTCATCACCATATCACTAGTGGGTGTAAACAAGAGAAAGGCAAGGGAGTGAAAGTGTCATACTGCTCAAATCAGAAATATAGGGTGAGGATGGTTTTGTCAGCTTAAAGGCTAATGTCCTGCCCAATTATATTATGTTCAACTCAAGGCGGACAACATGAGAAGGTAATATTTCATGTGTCTTCCCCTACTATGTAGTCAAAGACAACTGAGGGGAAAAGTTTGACAGAACATATCAATAGCATAGAAGAATTTTGATACTAAAAGTGAATTTTAGAGTTCAGACTTTCCTAGTTCATAGAAACGTAGAATCACAGAATCATAGAATGGCCTGGGTTGGAAGGGACCACATCATCTAGTTCCAACCCTCCTGCCATGGACAGGGACACTTTTCACTAAACCAGGTTGCTCAGAGCTCCATACAACCTGGCCTTGAATACTCCCAGGGATGGGACATCCACAACTTCTCTGGGCTAACTGAGGTCTTACCACCCTCACAGTAAACAATTTCTTTCTAATATCCAATCTAAAACTACTCTCTTTCAGTTTGAAGTAACTCACCCCTTGTCCTATCCCTACATGCTCCTGCCTACCCTCTTCAGTCACTTGAAAACACTGAACTCTAATCTCCAGGGAGGATATTAAATCTGTACACATTTTTGGACTTGGCAAACCTTTACTTAAGCTAAGGAGTAGTTTAAGCTGCAAATGAACCTCATGGTTCTTTGCAGAGAGATCCTACTCATTTTGGAGCAGTGGTGGCGGTACTAAGCAGTTGTACATAGTTATTCAGGCACAGCCTTTATTTACTGTACATGAGAATTGTTTTCTGAGATGGAAGGAAGATGAGATGGTTTTCTGAGAAAGAAGGAAAATTAAGGCAGTAAGGATTATTGAATAACATTTATATTAGCAGAAATGAGAGGGGTAGCCTGAGATTAGAGAGAGAGGCAAGTTTCCACAGCCCTGATCAGATTCACAGATCTGCTTGATGCCTATATAACTCAGAAGTGCACCGTTCAATTCCATTTACACTGCTACTCATGCAACTGGGAACAGTAGGTCTTTCCAAATGCCATAGGTCTTTTCAATGACTTAGTAGAGTCTGAACACAAGTAAGAACAGTCAGTGGATATTGGCAGTGAAGTAAAAACATCACCTGTATTTCCTTTAGAGTCAATTTCTTTTAGGTACAAGGCAATGCCATTAATATATATCTCCCTTTATGTATAGTGTGAATTAAACCTCAGACTTCTATTCAGCCTTTAGGAGGCAAGCTTACCTAATGCAAGTTTTTTGTCTTTTGGTCAAATTCATCTTCAAAAACACTATTTTCCACCTATTTGCTTTACATGACCATACAGATAGGAGTGAAGAAGCCATAGAGATGTGAACTAAGGTACCTTCAAGATACAGTTCAGGAACAGCATCAAAACTCCACAGCTGATTCAGGATGCCTTCCCTTATGAATGGGAAAAGAGAAGTGATGTAAAATGGTGTGGGCTGACATTCAAAACTGAGCTGAACAAGGACTTAAAAATTGTGAGCTGAAGGCTGTGAAATAGAATTAGAGAAGTATAATCATTCTCTTCTGCATTTTTCTGTACTTTGTAGTTCTTAGAATGCGTAAACACAAAACCATGGCACATGCACATAAATTACAAAAGTGGTGTAAAAAATGCTTTTCTCTCAATGCAAGTAGAAGAACTGTTGTAGGACACTTTCCTCCTTCAAATATGGCCAAAAGCCTGCCTTTCATGAGACAACAGCAGTATACATGAATGCATGAATGACCGTAACTCAGTGGCAATCTAGGCATACACACCTGGATGTTGTGGGAGTAATGGAAAAAAAAACTTCTAATAGTCAATTTATTTATATTTCATTTAACACAGATTGGAGTTATTAGGCAACTGAGTTCAGGAAAACTTTCTCCTGGCAGTTTACAACATTCTGTTACTGAATCTGAGGAGAGAAAGACAACAGAAGTACTTACAAAAACAAAACTCTCAAGATTTGTGAATTGCTGTATTTATTCTATAAAAAACAAATTTGCATTATTAAACTCTGTTAAAATGGGAGAAAAAAAACAGTAAATGGCATATACTATTATACCATCATACCATCATCTTAGCTAGTAAAACATGTTGGGTATCCAGATGGAGCCCTGAGGTGAGCACATCCATTTTGTGAAAGCACAGCAATTACTTTCTGCTGGCATTTTGCATCTTATTTCTGCTAGACTAGTCTATTTGTGTGGACTATGTATTTCAATACATATCATTCGATAATTAAGAGAGCCTAAAATATTTGTCATCAGTAGTTGCTGATTATTTCCCAACATTTTTCAAGTTTATTACTTATTCAAATCACTGGTTTAGGTTTTACAATTCTAATATCTAATAATCTATAAGAATAGTATATATGTTTATTTCTGCCCTATGTCATGTAGTTATTTTATCCAGTGATTTCTGCTCATAGCTCTAAAACTTACTGAATTGTGTGGAGTTTAGCTTAATTAGTCCATAAATATATTAGAAAAATATAGTTTTAAAATATTATTTTCCTTAGAACTGCACTGTCTCTCTGTTTACCAAGCATTGCATGTAAATCAGGCCTTCTCTTGTGTTTCAGCAACATCATGAAAAGGAAAATTCTCAACTGAATTAACATGCATTAAAACTCATAAATAGCTTACTGTCTGGGGAGAAATTGTGGTCTGTCTGGGTCGTGGTCATATTACACAGGCAGCTAAAAAATGATTCTGATTATTTTCGCACAAAATCACAAGTGCTTGTTCACCTGCAAAGAGAGGTATATTTTTACAAGCATATATTTAAAAGTGGACTGGCACATCTGTAGTTTACTTAAGGCTTGCACAGGAAAGGTACAAAGCAACAGCTCAGGTAAAGATGGAAATGAATTTTAGGAGTGGAAAGAAGCTAAAAAGCTCTTGTCTTTATGAGAAAAGCAATCATTGCAATGCTTTTCAAACCCAAAGATTAACAAAATTATTTTACAAAGAGCACACATGTAACTCAGGCTAACAGCAATCAAAAACAATCTGCTAAGTCATGCAAAACTAAAAACTAATCTTTTCAATTGCTAATTTTCTTAATATGAAACTGCCTGAAGATAATTTTTTATTTCTGTCTGGAATAGAAATAAAGAATTTCCTGTACTCCACACACAACCACCTTCAGAGTAAATTAATCTAAAAAAATCTTTCATGGTTTGTTCAGCAAAATATCCAGTTTCTCATGAGGGTCAGTGCGTTCTCACTTCTCCACTGTTCCAAGGAACCTTTTGCAGAAAGGCTTTTACAGGGATGATTCCATATATAGCTGCTTCTTGCCTTTGGCTATTTTGCCCTATATCTTACTTTAGGTGCCTTCTAGTGCTTTGGACCATTAATGTAGAACTGTCATATTTCCAACAGGTGTCTCATACAACTAGTCCAATGGCAAGGGTCATGGGCCAGAGTTAGAACTAACAACTGAATGCAACTGAAAATTTATATCTCACACTGAGAGCCAGAGTTATTAAATAGGAAATATTTCACTAACCTTTCTGAAGCCAGGAACAGTAGCAGAATTATTGTGAGCATATTAAACTGGAGTTTGCTTAAAATTCTAAGACACCTATTCCATAATCTTTTGGCGATTTCCTTTTTCCTTCCTGAAAAAACTTACAAATATTCACTTTTCATCAGTCATCTACATTAGCAATTGCAAAATGACCCTTTTTTATAGACAAACACTTAAGAAAATTTATTGTGATTTCACATGGAGTCTGACTCAGTAAAGCAGATTTTGGCATTTCTTAAAGATTTCTAGGTCTTTGCTTCATCTGGTAAGTCAGCAGCAGGAGGGGATATCATATTCAGATTTTATTAGAGCATGTGGTATTCAAAGACATTTTTAATCTAGTTTATCTCAAAGTACTAAATCAGTACCCTGAAAGTTTTTCAGCGGAATCAGGATGTTGATGATATTGATGGTATTTCAACAGATGGGCCAGTGTTTGAAGAAGATTAAAATGCTGTTTTGAGAAAGAGAAGTAAAATATCTGTCATTTTATTCACAGCTGTTCTTTTTTTTGTCTTTCCTGAGATTAGATTGTTGAGAAAGCAGTGATGATTGTCTGACTTCTCCTCTGTGTATTGATCTTCAGGTCAGAATTCAAACTAAAAAATAGTATACGTTTGCAAATGACTGCTTTATTTGGCTGCTGTGTGTGTTTATGTGCAGGAATTTCACCTTGCGGATTTTGATTTTCCCTGGAAGGGTCCTCTACCTCATCTCTCCCAAAAATCTACTCCAGGACTATAACCATGAAAGATTCCAAGTTAAACAATGATTTTGAATGACTCAGAATTTGGTGCTTAGGACAAATCTCTTACCTACAAGAGAGCAGTGTCTGAGTCTATCCATGTAATTCAAACTCAAAACTCTCATTTGCTTCAGCTGCAAAATCAAACTCTCTGATCTTCTGTAGAAATCAAGTTTAAATTCAGAGTTAGCTGAAATTTTGGAACAATGGCGACATGTCAAAGTAAAGAAACCCACAAAAACAACACAGACTATTATTCTAATATCAGTGTAATATCAGTGAACTCAAGACCAATTATCTCTGTGAATGCAACTAACTCTTGCTTTAGACAGTTTTTAATTCTATCCAGTGAGTCGGATATGACCCATGCACAGGGATAGGTTCTGCTATATGTGATCCTCATAAATATTTTCACAATTCCATGTCACTGAGTCTTAGACAAAGTTATTAGCTGAAAAATGGCTTACATTTAAGTATATTTTTTCACTTACATTTCCATGGAAAATATAAATATAAAAGATATGTTGAATCAAGACATATCTGGAATATAAGTCTTATAAACCAAGTCTCTTTTTTTAGAGACGGTTTAATTACTGATTTTAACATCCTTAACACAGGTCGTGAGCTGACATAAAGTCTTTCAGATAGTTTCTTAAGTTCTTTTCTGGCATGTACTATTCAATAGAAGGGCTAAATTTATATACTGTAGCAGTGATCAGGAGAAAGCAATAAGAAATCACTGACACAGAAATGGTGGGGGCTTTGTAAACTTAGCTTAAATAACTTCATTACACCTACAAAACTTATACCAGTTAGCTAATGATCTGAAACATTCATTTTCAAAGTTCAATTAAGGTTTGAAGTTATCACTTCTATCTTTAGTGTCCTCGTGAAAGTTATGTAAAAGCATAGTATACACAGTTTATATGCTATCATACTTTAAAGAAAAGCTGCCTAAAAGCTGAAATCTTGTCTATCATTTTTCAGAAGTACTTGATAGACTTCTTGCTGCAAGGTTCATTCCTAACTATGAATAAAAATAGAACGAACAAACAAACAAACAAAAAGTGTGAATGGTTTAATGACTGGATATTTTCTCACTTTTTGGAAATGATATTCATGTCTTATAAACCTCAGGTTGTGTCTGTTTTAAAGACAGTCCAGGATTGTTTTAGCAATGTTTAGTGAGCACAGAAAAATTTCGTGTCATTTCAAAATTGTTTAATTTCACATTAACTTCTCCTGTGTTTCTTCTCTAAACAAAGTTCTCCGTAGCATCAAGGGGAAATGAGTGCAAATGGGCAAAGGGACAGGGAATGTGATTAATTATTTGATGCATGCCACAATAATGCATTTTAAAGTAATTTTAGTGTTTGTGGAAGTAATTAATTTAATTAGAAGAAAAGAATTTACTGATATATTAGAAATTCTACCATTTTGTACATTAAGAACATTCCTTATTCATTTCAATGTTTTGTTTATTGTTGCAACGTTAAAAGATAAATCAGACAATGTTGCATAGCTTTTCAGGATATTTTGACAAATCAACATTAGTATTGATTTTTGTTTGTCTAGAAATTTGGCATGCATCTAAAAAATTGTAGTCCCGCAAAATATCATCTCTGCATGAATGACAGTGGTCTCCCTGAAAATAACTAAATGCATTGAAGTTGCCACAGAAAGTGTTTGGTTAACTAAATTGTTTACTGCATTAGGCTTTGCAATACATAAATATTATAAAATTCGAAACAAAATTGTCATAACTACTTAATATTTTATTCGTACTGCTCACATCAGACCTCAATGAATTCTCCTAAAATGCATTTAGAATTGAACTGAATTATTATCTAAGAAGTTTGAAGAAATATTCTCATGTTCCCTCTCTTCAGGAACGTTATTCCTTTTTCATATCTCTGAATCCTTCCTAAGCCATAACTGAAGCATTGCACCTACATCTAC
This sequence comes from Climacteris rufus, assembly GCA_013398175.1. Classification (NCBI taxonomy): domain Eukaryota; kingdom Metazoa; phylum Chordata; class Aves; order Passeriformes; family Climacteridae; genus Climacteris; species Climacteris rufus. The sequence goes on from VZRZ01000786.1 coordinate 377,891, forward strand.
AAGGGCAGCTCAATTGCTACTGCCAGTGCTGTTTAGAGAGACAGGTCCCCAGATGATCCCATGGAGGGTTTTATTTTTCAACAGAGCATAATGTCCTAAGGACATTTGTTATTTTTAGAATCTCTTTAAAATTAAGTACATACAAAAATTATATTTTGGAAAGTATTTTCAATCAGGAACTTTATGTTCAAAGCCTCAGGATGTATTCTGACAGTTACTGGGATATATATGCATATTTCATTTTGCTGAGGATTGAAATTGCACCTTTGAGACAGAGAAAAGAACTTTTTGAGGGTTTTGTGTAAAATTGTTATTTTCTGTAGAAGTATTTGGATTGAGGATTGAAAACATGACTTGTCAAGTTATATACAGTTAACCAGTGTTGGATCACTGAGCTGGAAACAATGTTCTGTGGTGTTTATACTTGACTTTTTCTTCATGATTGCATCAATGAACAATAGTTTTAGTGATGTGAATTTTATAGCATGAAAAGACCTCCAGTCAGGGAGAACATAAACCTAGTGCAAGGCACTGAATGCTATGTCAAGAACAACTACATTAGGGAAGGGTGAAGTTTCATTTCATCATCTGTGCTATAGGGACTACCATCCTTCTTCAGCAATTATCCCTTCAAGAGAGTGACCATGTGGTGCTGAACTGTAACCTGACTTCTGTATTTAGAACTGAGTCTATTAAATGCCATGAAAAGCTCATATCCAAGGAAAAATGAACTGGAAATAACCTGAAGCAACAAAGAACTTCTTAACAGTATTCTGCTGAGAAGGTCACAAATATCAACATTTAGAGGCTTTTTCTCCGTGATGCTGATCAGGACAGCACAGCTGCTTTGACTTCTCTGGAGAACAGAGACTGAAAAAAAAAAAACCCACCAACCTCCCTTGACTTCTCTCCAGCTAAAAAAGTCCAAGAAAGAAAAAAGAAGTTTGGGTACCTTTTTTCTTGTTTGTTTGGGTTTTGGGTTTTTAAAAATATTTTATAATGTCTTGAAACTATTTTTTGCAGTGGAAAAAAAGCACTGCTTTATCTTCTTGGAATATTTTTTTATTTATCCCATATCTCTTTTCTCATGCTAATTAGCATGCAAGAAAGACAACAGGCTAGGAAATAGTTACATTTGGAAAATTCTTTGCATCTGAAGAATTGTAAATTATAGCACCTTGGAACTTCATTACCCTTTTCTGAGGACTATTTTTCAGGAAATAAATTCAGACTTCTAAAGATATAGCTCTCTTGTTTAGAAGGGCAATACCAAGTGCAAATTTCAGCCATATTTTAACAAAACTATAATTGTAACTTTTTTTAATGGAAACACTGTAAAGTATTATGATTTTGTCTTAAGTTTTGTGATGGTGGTTACTGAAATTATGATGTGTTCATTGAAAAGTATGTTAGATACTGTGATTATGTAAAAAAACAAAAAGCCACACATTTTTAATAACTCTTTTCTTAACATTTTAGTGGTTTATCAAATTTAAGAATTTGAAGAAGGCATGGCTACAGCTGGCTACAATGCCTGGGAGCAGAGTTTAGATTGTAGTGCATAGTCCTGAGATAAGTTGCACTTACAGAATCTTAATAGAATTGCTGGATCTAAACTGTAATTTACCCATAGTCCAAACATGCTTGTGCTTGTGCCTATTCATATATCTGACAAAAAAATTTCATTGTAATTAAAAATGTGTATATTTCAAGCACTCAGCATTCACAGAAACTTTTCAGCCTCTATGAATGTTCTTCTCTGATAAATAACTTGCTAAAATACATTAAGAAAGTGAATATACATTCATAATGAGTGCAAGCAAAATAATACATTAAAAATATATGTAAAAATCATCAACAGGCTACAGCTTGTTCATCGGCCATAGATGAGTTACTGGAACTGTTTGATAACTGAAATTCTGACAGCATCACAGCACACCAGCAAGGAACTATTTTAAAAATACATTTTCAGCATTCATTCATGTTTTGGGCTGTCTAAAGATGCTTTATATTGTCTGTACTTCTGTCTTAGATCCTTAATTGTCTGATCTCAAGACAAAGACTAACACTGATGGGGTCTCATGGGTAAATACATTGACTCAGGTCTAACAAAACATATTTTAGGAAAATCTAAATTTTCAGAGATTGGTCATCATAGCATTTCTGAGAAAAAAAAACACCCATCAAAAACCAAACCAAACCAAATAAACAAACAAACAAACAAACTCAACTTACAAAATTAAACCAAATCCAAAAATCCCACAGATCTTTCATGAGCAGCCTACTTAGACTGATTCACATGGTGATGAATTTATGTACTTTATATAATGAGGCCAACACTGAATAATGACATCAACTTTTAGATGAGTCAGAAACCAGTGCAGTGCTTTCATGCCCCATTGTTCTTCTAGTATACCATGACTTTACTTCAACACACTGAACTGAACAGACTGACACTTCCAGGACACATTCACGAAGTGGGGCACAGCAGCCTAAAATCATGTTTTTTCTCTGTTGCGGTAGCTATGTTTTTTGCATGTGACAACACCGTCATGGAAATGAGTGATGGGTTTAGTGGAGGTCAAATACTATGAAAACTTTAATCACTCAAGCATATTCTTTAAAAGAATAATCACTTTATATAACTCAGGCAGCTTGGCAAGGATCTATTTCAAATGTGTTCCGTGCAGCTCATTCCAATAATTTTAAGTAATCTAAGTATCAGGGCAGAGTTTAGCAGGTTGATAAAGTTTTAGAGAAGACAAATGATAAAGGGCTGAAGGGAAAACAAAAAACAAACAAACAAAAAACCAAACAAATAAAAAATTGAGTTGCTCTGAAAAATGAGAATGAAAGTTGATTTCCTACAGTCTGGGTCCTTTTTCTGAACCTCCTTTTCTCCATAACAACCCCTACTGTGTCCTAACCCAGAAAGAGACATGATGCTATTACTATACCATTACTAGTCAAGATTGGCAGAGCAGCTTTTGACAGAGCATGCCACAGATGAGTTCTGCCTTCCTTTCCCTTAACAGGGACTCTCGTTTGTGTCTCTTTTCTTGCAGAGACCAGACAATCGTGCTTGAAGTTTGTACCAGTGTTATTACCTTTGAGACCTCTATATTTATTTCAAATGTTAAGTTAGTCATTGCATTCAGAGGCTATTGCAGAGATATGCTAACGGGTGCATAGCAAGACTGCACAAGAGCACATGGGGATACATTTAAAACAAGAATAGTATGCAGACTGAGCAGATGAAATAACAGTTGTTCTGCAAAATGCACATTTTCAAGTTGTTTTTAGCTAGTAAGTTACACCACAAATTCTTTTGACCCAAATTACTTGTCTGAGTTTGGTTACCATAAGTGCAAGAACATCTCTGGAGAAAAAAACTGGAAAGACTGAAAGTTATGAAGCAAGTCCCCTCACCCTTTACCTGGCTGACCCACTGTAGTGTCAAAAGCTAGCCAGATCCCAGATGTCAATAGAAATGGAGAAGCCAAAGAGATTTGGCAGAACAGTATAGAAACTTTATCAGGCTACTCCCATGGCTTTAGTTGACTTGTAGAATTTTATAAGGTTATAAACATGACACGTGGTTATATTTCAACATGGTAGGTGTAGTTGCACTTCTGTTCACACATGTAATGAATTATTGTGATACCAGTGCTTCTCTGAATGTTGTCTTGTACCCCCAGGAGCTAATTTAGCTTTTGTTTTCTATATATTGAAAGAACAGTCACATGGACTGTGGGTCAAAACTGCACAATTAATGACATATTTTTCTATATGTCATTTTTTTTGTAATTGAGTTAACAGTTTGTCATGAATTTTTGTGAGCAAGATGCTGCTTTAATTGATAGCTATGTGAAACAATATCTTTCCCCAATATTGACAACTTGACTTGCAGAAAACATAAATTAATAATGTGTAAATGAACAGCAGGCACTCACTGACCCTTAAATACAGCAAGCACTTCAAGTAAGCATTGCAAGAAAATCCAGGTTATCTGATCAGATGAACCCCAGGCATTTTAGATAACTCTGGATCTTGTCAGGCTCTGAGATGGTCAGATGTAAAAGAGGGAGAGAAGGCCAAATGTGCCTTTTAGGACAGGGATTTTTTTGTTGTTTGTTCACAGTAACAAATAAGCAAACCCCCCCAAACCACCCCCCCCCGCCCAAAAAAAAGCAAAAAAAACAAAATAACCGAAACAAACAAAAACCCAAAACCACCAAACCAAACCAAACCAAACCAGAAAGTGCACACAGTTTTTCCTTTGTAGTCTTTATAACAGAATGTAACAAAAAGAGATGTCCTGTACCCAAATTGCTAACAGTCAAAATGTCATCTTGGTTTCCAGTCCAGGCAAACTGAATACCATTTGACTATATTCTCCAATTGACTGTTTGTTGTTTTTTATATGGATGTGCATATATATATAAAAATGTGTAGGTGTATATATTTATAAAAGCTGAAAAAAAACAAAAACCATATGCTTATAGGAGCATAGGGTTCTGGAGCTATTTTCTGTCTTTACCTTAAGACAAATGTCTCTCTCCATATGAGTAGTTTAGACTGTTTCTATGTTTGGTTACACATATGCTTTAAACAGTAGTTATAGTCTACGGATTTGAGATCAAACCAGTGCATCCATCCAATTAAGATCCATTTTCTTTTTTGTCCTTCCTGACTAGAATGTGAAAAATTAATGTCTTTATTTAACATTCTACTTACTCTGAAACTTCAAAAATATATAATTAATCACAATCATTACTAATAGGCCATGTGGCATCTAGACAACCAGAATTCAGACTTCTTATGCACAGCATTCCATAACCATAATGATAAATTGCTGTTGCCCCCTCTCATCACTAAACAGCAGTTGAGGAAAAGGAACTTGTAAAAGACGGGAAATAAGGATATTTGTATACAGTGTATGTGTATGCATACATACTCAAATACACAAATTATTTCCATGCAGTTATGTTTAATGATATTAAACTACCTAACTTATAATTCATTGTTAAATGTAAGGATGTTCAGTCTGGAGAACTGAAAACATCCCAATTTACTTCACAAAGGCATTTTTGTGTTGAGAGGCTGGAGAAATGATAAGTCCACAGTGGGAAGCAGATCAGTTTTACATGCAGGTGTGTGATGGAATTGCGTCTCGTTAAGCCAGTGGCCTTTGTTAAACACACATAGAAGAAAAAGGTACCTGTTGAAAATATCCACATTAGTATGTGGTATTTAAAGGAGTAAGGCCATAACTTCTTCCATTTCCCCGGTTTGTATGCTTGCACATATAGTAAGACTAAGAATAGAACTATTTAAAGGAAGTACTGAAAATCCAATTTAATAAATTAAGCATTGTTCTTTCTTATCAGCTTTTCTTTTCATAGATACTTTAATAAATAAACGGTGTATTCTTAAAACGTCCTTTATTCACAAGGAAGAAAGAGATATTAGCTTTATTCCTGTTAACTGTAACTTCTGATGCTAAAAAGACCCATAAATACAAGGATTAAGTTAGGAAAGAAACTTGAAGTATCTCTACACCTAATATGTTCCTTGGAATTTGAATTCATTTAATGGATCCAAATGTTCTGAACATCTGCATTTTCTTTGCATAATGATTTAATTTTGGTATCCAAAGCATAAACAATAATGAAATAATGAGAAAACTGTTCAAAAATTATTAATATATGTACATTTTCAGAAGACACATTTAGAAACGGAGAAGTTAGGAAAAACCAGAGAAAGGAAAGAAAAAAGTCTATGATAAAATATTTTATCTTGTCTTTTTGCACACAGCATAAGATAACTGCATAGAGCTGCACAGTGAGGAAAGAGCAAGGAGAATCATATAAGGGGTATGTGAAACTTGCTCCAAAAGTCCATAAAGCATCCAGCCCCTCAAGTGGTGTCTAAAAACTTCCAACATCTGAATTTCATTAGACATTAGCTAAACACCATTTGCTCAGCCCTGTCAACCACAAGATATCTCCAGAGAGACAGAGATGCAAAATTCTAGATACCTAGGAAAAAAGATGTTTATGGAATGTAAAATTCATCATTATGCAAAGGTTGATCTGACATTTTCCAAGCAGACTTTTCTGCTGTCTAATCTTCATGTGAGCCATGCCTTGGTACTCATGTCCTCTGGTCTTGGCAACTGAGTACAGAGATGAAGATCACAACATAAAACCAGAATAGGGCAAATTAATGGGAGAGTGTGTGTTTTTACTGTTCATTACCATCATGACGTCTAGAAAGTTATTGGATCCATTGGAAAGTTATTAATCCATCCTTGGATTAATGCTAAAGTCAGCAGTAATACTGCTGTGTCATCTTTACAGAGAAATTACTTGTTTCAGCTCTGAAAGCACACTAACAGCACATTACATAGGAACAAAAATAAATGGAATGTTAACGTGCTCTGTTTCAGATTAATATCGTGGTCACAGAGACAAAATAAAACTTGTAGATGTTATAAGGAGATATAGTCTGAAAAGTTCCTGTCATTAATATTTATGATGAATATTGCCTCAACCAACCTCAATAATCCTGTTAACAACTAACAATATATTGAAGATAGGATACCTCTTTGCTTGTATTTGTGGGGGTTATAAATTTTTGAGTGCATCTAAATAACCACTCTAAATTAATATAAGATTTCTTGCTATGTTGTACCATAATTTATTGAATAAAGAATTTAAAGTACTAGATATGCAGGCTAACATCACTTATGCTTACTTACCAAGCCTTTACACAGACAGTTCACCCTCAGTAAAATGTATAACTCAAGGCAAATCTTCCAGATACACAGCTTCCTTGGTGTGGTGGGGTTGTTTTTGTTTGGAAACTGATTAAGGAATATCTCTTGCTTTTCCCAATATTAGGAAATAATCACTTAGGAGAGGATTAAGGAAAGTTTGGGGAAGGAAAAGTTGTTGTCTTCTTTTTTTTATATCTTTCCTTTTTTTTTTTCTTTTGTTTTATCTAAGTATTGCTTTATATTTGGTAACTTTTTCCTTACCAATTACTCGTAGTGACTTTTTGTGTAATTGTCACCTGCCTTCTCCTTTCACTTAGCAATTCACTTTGGGTTGTTGTAGTCCAGCTGTGAACCTGCAGCAATTTCAAAGTGACAGAATGATGGAAGCTCACACTTCAGCAAAATCCTTTTATGGGTTCCTAATGAGTGAGGGTTCTTTCTTCTGTGAACATTATTTTAACTTGATAGTTCAAAAAGTTATATATAAGTTTATGTTGACTGACAAAAGGAAGTTTTGTTTTCCTTCTATACAGGAAGAGTTTGTTAGAACCTGGAAAAAACATTGAAAGAGAAAAATAATTCTATTTTAAATGGTAAAAATATGAAGTAAAATTTCACAGCTTTTGCTGAAAAGCCAAGGAACAAAAATTATTATCAACTGGGTTTTCAAAGATACATTTATTCGTTCTGTTGACGGTAATAGAAACATTTCTGAACATCTCTTCCTGAAGTTTTTTATGTTAGCTTTATTTAACCAATAGATCCTAGATATTGCATATACCAAAATAAAGATTCAGCCAATGATTTAGAGCTTGCAGGAAGGCAGTACTTACTTTTGCCTTACAATTAATTTACATTTTTATGGAACCTAAGCATTTTGTGCTACTGCACAAAAAAATAATTTTGAAAGTGGAACTGTCATTAACAATAACTATCCACCTAGCAGCTATTACAAAGAGTACACTTGTATGCAAAGAGCAATTACATTTAATAATTAAACACTCATCTTTCTGTGCAATAGAGATGTGACAAGGACAAGTCACAAAGATTGGGGAATAGAGGTGATCTTAAAACTGCCCAGAAGAATTTCTGAAGAGCAAAAGCAAAGGGAATATGAGACAAGGCAGAGTCAGTTTGCTCTGTTTTCACAAGTAAATCCTGGACTTAAAGAAGTCTTCATGACTCAGGTCACCTAGCAATGCTGTATTAGCCAACACATTTTCGAGGTTCTGAGAAGAAGATGCATCACTGGAAATAAATTACATGCAGGTAGAGCCTTGAAAAAGGTATAAACAAACTAAAAAACTGAAAGTAGCATTTTGGACTTGGGGCCACCCAATCCACTTGTTTGGGGAATTTTGTGTGGCTCCATGACAAGCCCTCACATGTCCATGTACTGAGCCATCGTGTGAGGCCCAGGTGTGTCAGCCCATCAAAGAACGACACAGAGCCTGTCGACATCGCTCCAGCAATTTGCATCGTGGTGCCATGGTGCACCATGGAGGTGGATTCACCTTGAGAAGACTCATGGGTGGCAGTGGGTCCACTTGACACAGGGATGTATGTCCTGGCAGCATCCCAGGGCATCCAGACTCCATTGCATGACACCACACCAACAGCACTGCTGGAACACCTGGCTGGCTCCCTGCCAGTGCCCAGCCTGCACATCTTCATGACTGGATAATAAACAGAAGCAAATAGTCAGTTGTACCATACAGTCAACTTGTACTCAATTTGATTAGACTGGAAACCAGGATGACATGTTGACAGTAAGAAAATTGGGTACAGGAAAATTTTTTTAGCTAAATTCTAATATAAAGGCTATAAGGGAAGAACTGCATCCTCTCTGAGGAATCTGAATTTTTTTCATAGTCCTATAAGAGATAAGGGAAGTATGGAAGTAATGCTGAAAATAAAGCAAGAATCACAATACTCAAATAAGAAAAAGTAAGCTACAGGAAAAGAAGAAATCTACGGTGTTATGCAGTGATAATATTGCAGTGTGCGTGCTCTCTGAGATTGTGACTAACAGATAAGAACAAAAGAGGCAGGATACAAATGGGAGAATGGAAAAGCAATACAGCACATCACAAGTTGAATGTATAAGCCAATTAATCACCCTTAAAAAACACTTCAACATAAACAGTAACTAGGTTGGAATATCTTCACAGGTCCACCCTGGATCAGACCATGTAGTTTCGCCATAGTTTTCATGACAAAACTACTGCATACCCCTGGAGCAATGTGTTACAGACATTGCAGCAAACTGTTCAGCAATGCTCTGACTTATTACCAGCAATTCACATTATTTCCCTTGACAGCAAAAAGGATGGCTACAGAATCATTTTCCCTCAAGCTCTGTTATAGAGTCTAAGTGACATGGAAGACCCCAACAGACCTTGCCATTTCTAGATTTTGCCAAAGTATGGGGTTCTTGCTTTGTTTTGCTTTCCACAAAGTCTACTCCCTTTCCCTTTTTCTCCTTAAGTCACTGTCAGAATGTGATTCAATGATAATCTGCTTTGAATATACCATGCACTGTTTGACTTGAAATGGGTGCACCTGTTTATTGTACAAAGTACCAAAGAGGAATACTGCGAACTTCAGTTGTTAGGTATATAGAAACTGCTAGAAAGTGTTACAAGACCCTATTAAATGTTTGCCTTTCATTACCCAGGTTTAAATACCAAATTACTTCCTGGCTTTGATAGAATTTGGCAAGAGTAAGAGCGATCAGAATTCACTCCACAGTCCATATAGGCACAAGAAGTGTTCTTGATAAATAGCCTGGGCAACGTTTTCATTTATTTAAATTATCTTAAATTAGTATTATGTTTAATGTTCCATAAATACTTTTTAATAAATGTAATATGGCATAATCCATTCGTGTAAGAAAATAATTTAGAAAATAATTTTAACATACAGCTACTTTCTTTTGCCTGCTATCTCTCTCTCTCTCTCTCACTCTCTCCCTCTCTCTCACGCATTCATGCACACACCCTCACACTCTACTATATTCCATCTTAACTAATTTTATAGCTTTCTCATTCTGGTGACAGTACTAACCATTTATGGTTTTAATGCAGTGCAGAGGCATAAATAAACTTTGGTAGCAGTGTTTGAAGTAATTTTAGAAATTACAGTGCAGTTTTACACTGTAAAGCATAAAGAACACTACCATAAACAGTAACACTTTTATAATTCATCCTAATTTAAAAACCCCAGTCTGCCTTTAAATTTAATTAGAATGAACTTTCTATAGGAGACACATTGGAAGCCAAGTAATTTGCATGTTTGCAGATGATACATTGTGTTGAAGGCAGGCTTAGTGCCAAAAAAACTATCTAAGAAGTCTTTGTATGTTAAAGACACTTCAGGTAGCAATGCAAGTAACTGATTGATGGATCCTGAATTATTGAAGCCCCATTCTGTAGATTTAAAGGCACACAGATGTATTTCCCCCCTGATTTACTTGTAAGCAGATGGTTTCAATGTCATAACATTTTACACAAATAAGCTCAGATGGCTACTGCATTGTCATTTTTCAAAACTATATCTGAGCATCATGTCTATTAGAATTCCCTAATTCTCTTAAAAGGATTTATATTTAAGTGCCAAACCCCTTCATGGTAGTTATAAATAAAACTGACTTATATCATATATATGGAAACACAGGAAGACGAAATGGTACATTTCTTAGGTTCTATTTCTTTTCTTCCCACACAACATGAAGCACAATGAAATGACAGAGCTTTTAACTTTTGTACCTGACTACTAAATGCTTTTTTGGCACAGCACCTCAGCTGTGTAACAAGATGACAAAGATCTTGTCAAGCCACCCCATTGAGCAGTGCCCACAACAGGTGAGTTTAACAGATGAGCATGCAACAAAGCACAGGAAGTTATTGCTGGCTCGTGTGGCACTTGTGCTTTCTTTCTAAGTGCTGGATCTGAGAGTAATAACTCGGTAAACATTGATGATGTTCTTGGAGGTCTTTTTTTTTTTTTTTACAAAACTCTTGGAACTGATACATGTGGAAAGCAGTAAAGGATTTTAGTTATTTATTTAATGGTAGATGACTCATCAACAAAACACAGTACCAATAAGAACATTAACATAGTACACATAATTTTGCTCACAGGAGAGAAAGAATATTACCTACTCATAACCCTCTGCAGCAGGTTTGGGATATTCCTGCAAACTACTTAACATTTCTAGTGATTTATTGTAAGGTTTTACATGAATCATTTTACATAGTCCAAAGAAAATATGCTTCTCAGATATCTAGTAGGGGCTACAGTGTCCCAATGATTTTCAAAATTAATTTTATTTTGAGCCTTTGAAAATGGAATAGTTGATTGTGTATGGTCATCTGCAGACTGACTCTATCCCTTGAGAGTCAACATGCACCTCTTCATTTTTCATACAAAGAACTGTAACATTGATGCTTCTGCTTGACTCTGATTTTGAAAGGACAGTTAACGTTGCAGGAGTTCCAGAAGAACTTCCATCTTCTACAGAGGACAGCTACCAGTGTCAAAACATTAGGAGTTTTAAGTAACTTCTTTTTGATGATTTCTAGCAAACATAAATTAGGGCTTTATCGTATGGATGCAAAGTTAGTGATAATATTCTATAATAATGTATTAATAATATAATACGTTTATAATAATATAATAATATTAATGATAATATTGTATTAAATGATCTTCAGAACTGAGTTATCCTGTTGCCTCTGAAACAAAAAAAAAGTGCATTTTTATCTCCAGTTCCTCCATAAGTCAGAACATTTCTTTGTTATTTTGGGGGTGTTAGGATGTGTGTTAATGAGTGATTAGTTTCAATAGACCATTTAACTTTTTAACATGTTTCCAGACACTTCTCGTAATCACTTTTTCTTTATTAATCTGGAGGGAGACTTGACTACTAAGCAATGGGAAGAGAGCAATGTCTTAGAGGCATTAACCTTTATGTGCTACTGCTAATGTTTTCAATCCACCATTATTTCCCCCTGTAGTTTAAGTCTGTCTCTTATAATTGCTGTCACCTGGACATAGAGCAGGACTGATCTTATGTGATTGTGATATCAGCCACAGATTTTGTGACAATGATGAATCTTTATTCTTTCAGACATATCTAACCTTTTAATAAGAATTTTTATAGCATATTGTGAATGCACCAGTTGGTTTTCAAATACCTGAGAATATTTCAGAAGTCTTCAGAAGTCCAACAAATGCTGCTTAAGATCATATTACTTTCTAGCACCAGCTGATGTTAGCAGTGATAACAGTATGGTGCTCTAATTAAGTCAAAATGTTTCTTGAAATATTAAACACTACTTAAGGCTCAGAAAAATAAAGAGTTTATGAGAATTACAATAAAAGATTTCAAGCTCCTTCTCCCAAATCCTTTTCTTGTTTCGTTAAATGGTATAAATTTCAAAGGTACTGGCATCCAGCTCTCCACAGATGAATGTCCTGTGACAGAGTTACAGCACAGTGAGTTTGCTGCTGGTCTGCTGTCCTTCTAACTCTAAGAATATCATGTTACTTTCTAAACAGAGACTGGGACAGATGGAGGGTGGCTCTTTATAATACCTTTCTCCATGATCTATTTTGCCATCCAGAACGTTCTATAAATAACACTTCAACATTCAAATCTCGGTGGCATTTTGCAGTTGAATTCATCAACTGAACTTGTGTTTCAAAGTGCCTCTCTCTCCTTTGTAAAACTTGGCTGTAAATGCAAAGCAGCTGACCTTGAGTGTGTCACACCCTGTCATGTCACGTTACATCTGCAAGAGGCAGGACTTGCACTGTAGGACACAGTCATGTGAAAGATGTTGGATGCCTTTGAGTGTCCCAGCAGAACACTGCTGAAGGAGATATGAGTATCCATAATGTCTGGTATGTAAATTGCAGAGTGCTCACTGAAGCCCATAAACTTCATTGTGTCCGGGGACGGTGGATTAAGGCAATGGATCACATTCTTAGCTCCAGCCATTTAAATGGATATCTTGCACAATAGTTTGTGGCAGACCAATCATTCACTGCTCTGTGGGCTTAGTGTGCAAATTCTGTCTAAAAGAAAACGTATAAAAGTTTGAGCTGTCCTAGTAATCACAGAAATTTCTGAAAATTTTAAAACAGCTAATTAGTACATGAAACAAATAGATGTCTAATAGTTTCAGCAAAGGCTATCATCATGTTATCTTACAGCTTACCTAAACAAGCCTTCTCCTGCATCCTTCTTTCATGCATAATACAGGCAGTATTTCTAGTTCATGGAAGCTGTAATTTCCTGGCACACATAATAACAGTACACAGTGAAAATGAGGTGAGCCTGATGCCTTTTTCTGTAAATTAGTCAGTTATAACACACTCTCATAATAGCTCTATTAGAACAGCAGACCTGGAGGCAGGGTTCTTGACCCTGGTTTTATCGTTTATGAACAGTTTAACTTCAGTAGGCTTCAGCTGATGCCAAAAAGGCTGTAATAGAGCTTTATATATGTTTATATATATATATATATACATACCGATATATTTTAAAATGTTACAATGTTTGTGCTTAGTTGGGGATCTTTAAAAATTATTATATTCGAATATTTTATTCAAAATATTTCAGGGTACAGTCCTATCAGTGCTTCTAACACTGATACGAGGTCTGAGGAAATACAGTTTTGAAGACCTATACATTTGTATACAATGTCTAATATATAAGATGATTTATAGAGTACACAACAGGTAGAGAAGGCTTATTTCAGTACTACTTTAATTATGACCTAAATCTAATAATATCTCCCATCCTAGCCTTATGGTTGTTCTCACAATAGTTGACACTGGAGTATGGCTGCAGCTCCCTGTGTGGGGCATTCAAAACTTTGTGTAGCCTTGTTTTGGTACAACTTATCTCTATTATGTTCTCTGAGATAAATTGTGTGTTGTGGTTTGGGTGTACACATTTACTTCTTATAAATAATATTATGTTCCAGGATGAGCCACCAACTACAAATCTAAAATCCTTGGGCCTTGAAAGTTTTGTCACTTGTAAGCCACTACTGCATGAACTAAGATTCAGCTGGTACCTCAATCATCAAACCCTAACAAGTCTAGCTGACTGGGATATAACACTCATGACTATGGCCATCATTTTTATTCTCCTTTCAGTCAAATACAGAAAAAAGAGTGGCATTTAATGTAATCTCATTCCTATAGTCCTTCATGTATTTCAATATAGATGTAACACCATTGTTAAAAATTTAGCAATTCCTGTAATGTTAACGGGAAAGTTGAGTTCAATCTGTCAGATAAACCCAGATTCATTTTATACCCATTCTTCAGTTGGTGCAAAACTGCATTACAACATGGCAATTTATAGCTCATGAGGAACTGTTCCCTCTCATATGTGTGAGGACTGGGACACTTTTCTGGAATTTCTCATGGAGATAAATACTTGACTGGGATTACGAAACAAAAGGCCTGGAGTTATTTACATAAAGTAAAATAAATTAAAATAAGTTTAAAGCTCATTAAAAACTTACACCTGTTATAATAACTCAGAGAAAAAAAAAATCAAACGTTCCTGAAAGTAGATGCTTTTTCTCTGATATTTAAATGAATGGGTGGTGCATTTTGGCCATGAGCAACATCAAAGTGTGCTATTCATGTTCTGGGATTAATGCTCTTTTATTGCTGAAGTTAATCATCAGCAATCATATGAAGAAAGTTAAGTTAGTTTTTACAGAGAAAGAAGGAAAATCCCTGGTGTTGCTGTTCATGTCTGAAGTAAAATAAAATCTCTTGGAGAAAGAGAAGAAATCTTTTTAGTTTTATGTCTCATGGGAAGGTCTGTGCACATAACCTAAAGCAATTTCATTGCACCTTTGGCAGACGATTGAGAATTAAAAATGCTCTAAGTCACACTCATTAGATTTCTTCAGTGTGAACTTTCAGTGCAGTAATACTAATAGAAGAGAAAATCTACAATTAATAATGAGAAAGGGAATCTCTAGCAGCTTTGGTTTCCCATGACATTTGAATTATTCATTAGAAATTATTAGACCAGCCCAGACGAAAATAATATGTCCCCCAAACCCTAAAATCTCCAATATCAACAACAAAAATCCATTTGCATTTCTTCATAAGGGGGTAGTGACAGTGAGGATCCACTAACCAGTAAGATAATTTTCCATTCAGAGCTAATTCAGTGAACTGATAAAAGGAATCTCCTTTCTTATTTACTACGTAAATTAAATGTCCTGGTGCTACAGCATTAAAAAGAAGTACATTAGACTGTATGAATTATTCACAGGAAACTGTGGTGATAGAGAAAGGCAACAGACACAATGAACAGAAATACTATTAATTCCTTTCCAGACTGACATGCAGAAGATGTATATAACAGTAAATGAAAATAAAAAGTCTATGGTAAATCATACAAAAAGTCTGATTGCAATTTGTTATTCACAATATTGGCTTCCCTCTTTCTGCCTTTGTCTCATTGCCTGAAATTGGACACTATGATTGCACCATGTTTAAACATTAAACCAGTGTTTAACCCCTGTAAAACAGCTTTTTTTTTCAAGAATTCAGTTTCTACTCGGGCCTAGCCTTTGGGTTATTTTCCATTGTCAGCCCCCAGACTCTTCATTATACTCCTGTCAGGGTTGAAGCCAGTGGAGGCATCCTCTAGCTCAGGATGGCCTTGGTAAAACTCTTCCCAGCCATTCAATAATGCTCTCTCACCCCACCTCCTCTGGGTTTGGCTGTGTTGGGACTCACTCAGTCCTGTTCCTGGTCTCCTATTGTCAGATGTCACCTGGGTATCCCTCACTTCTGCATCAACTTGTTTATGCTTCAGTGGGGAGGATCAGTAACCAAAACGTGATGATGAAGAAATTTCTACACCATAAATCCAACCATAAATCCCAGATTATAGACACTTTGTTATTCCTTCATTTGCTATTCTGTATGTCATATGCCTAAAAACACCACTGCTGAGTTCAGTGCACAATAGAAAAAGAATAAAAATCAAAATGGTTTAAAATGTAAAGCTTTCTGTGTCTCTTGCCTCAGAGAAGAAACAGCTCACTATGAATTGGTTTGGACTTTAACTAGCAAACTGATGATAAAAATGGACCCAAGATTGGAACAAAGATTATGGCTATTCTTGAGATGTTTATAAGACACTAAGTAGATAACACGAAAGAAACACTCAAAGAAACAATGAGATAATAAGATTCACACTAATTAACAATGATACAGAGATACCAGTCCCCAGAGGTCTGCCAGACGTATTGATGTTGTCTGCAAAAGCACAGGATTCACAGGCTGCCTTTTCACTTCAGTAAAACATGTCCATTTTTGCAGTGTGGCTTATTAATTATTTTCAGAAGAAATAAGACCAATAATATTACTTAAAAGGGTAGAGGTGGGAAAAAGGTAAGAATTAGGCCATCAATGCTTGTACACCAGAAAGATTTAATGATGTAAGACCATTGTGGCAACAATGTCTCATGCAATTCACATTAGAGGAAGCCAAAGACAAAAGAAGGAGGAGAGAATAAAAGCATAATATTAGATAGAGTGAGCAAATATGTGAGTAAAAGCCAAGAATCCAAAGGAATTCAGCTCAGTGTAGAGCCTGGTCTTGCACTGTTAGAGACAATTAGACCTAAATCAGGTTTCTCTTTTGCTTACATTGTTGACATATTTTCTCGCTTCAATGAAAATATGTTCCTGGCTTATGATTATTTAATGTATGTCAGATTTGCATACTCAAGCAAAATGGGTTTTATTACATCATTTGCATATTGAAGATATTCTGGAAAGTCTCCTAAAGGATTGGCATAGCTGACTGAAAGGCAGAATATTCGTGCTGTGAAGAATGTCAACACTAAAGTAGAAAAAGGTTGGATTTTCCAAATCAAAATGAAAAATAAAATGTTCAATACTGCAAATTTGCTGGAGGTATTCTGCTGCCACAGTTTAAAAGGTATGCTAGCTAGAGAAAAAATTCTCTTCTGTCACATGTCCCCTTTGAATAAGCATGGCTTTGTTCACTGGCTTTCCTATATCTCTGCAGCTAAGGTTTTAGTCATTTGTTGCTCCAGAGCCATTTATTTAGCCTTCACATTTTGAAATCCAAAGGGTCCCTCTATGTCTTCAAACATCTCTATTTGAAGAACATGAATTCCAAAATTGTTTCAAAAAGTAGGGTTAGGAGTCACTTAGGTCAATTAGAAAATATTTCTTTAATCAAATTTATACACTGGTTAACCAGCTTCCTTTCCACAGAGAAGATTGTGACATTCTGTTCCAACAAAAGCAGCAGAACTATTTCTGTGAGATGGAATTTGTCTTACAAAACGTCACCAGAATTTAAGCCAAGAGCAGGATTTTGTGCATGCAGCAAAATGGCCTTTTGTATTTTAAGGCATTCTACAATGCAGGAAGAGATTGTGGATGTGGTGTTTTTTAACTTGCAGAAAGATTTTACAGTATTACCATTTTGTTTCTCAAGGTGTATAGAAATTTTCCATTTTTATAGCATTCAGAAACCTGAGATTTAAGCTACAGAAACTTTGAACTCATGTCTAAAGGCCTCTGTTTTTGCTGCTCCTCAAGGCATGTTCTGGATCAGGTGCATAGCACTTCACAGTATTTTTAACAACTCATCTCAGACTTCCAATAGATGAAATGCACAAAACCAGTTTCAATGGAGCTGGCTTAAACTTCCACCTTATTGCTCTTTTGCCTCACACAGAACACTGCTTAAGGTTTAGGTTTTAAATTTCTATCTAGGTCTTTCTGAATTACTGTCAGGAGTTATCTGGATGCTAATAAGAGAATAAAAAACAGTAACTGACCAAAAAACGTCTCAGAAACTGGCTGTATGATGGAAAAAATTAACAAGGAAACTTTGTTTTCAATTGAATTTCTCTAAACTTATCTTAAGATAAGGAAATGTAAATACAACCAGTTAGAGAAAGAGCATGATAACATTACCATAATTTGGAAGTCAAGTTTGTCAGTAAAAAGGGAAAGAAAATTAGATGTAATCAGAAGAGTCTAGACAAAGAGAGACTGTTACAATCTCATCAGCCCCTGCCAGTTGATATGCCAATTATGCCATGGACATTTATTGTTGGCTATCATATCCTAAATCCATAACAAGTATCTGCAAAAGTATTTAAAATATTTTTTCAACCATTAGAATATAGAGAAATTGAGATTTCCACAAGCAAATGGATGTTTGAACATTTTCCACAACTATTTCTATTTCTATTACATGTCCTTCTTGCCACCTGCATTAAACACCTATCTAGACTCTTTTAGTGTGATGGTGGTTTTGAATCCTTTCTGCAGGAAGAAAACAACTTAGATTTACAACATAGTGTTTCATTACATGACTTTAAACAAAAATAAATTACAAAAGTGTCATATCATGTAACAGCATAATAAACCACTGGTAAATTATTAAGTGCTGGGTAGTAGATTTTGTCATTCTTTATTAAGTATTAACAGTCCATTTTAATCCCTGTCAGGGATTTTGTATTTTGTGCTTTGTTTTATAATGGTGCTTCATTTACTAAGAACTTCTCTGTGATTGATATTTTACTGTATGCCAGCTGTACAGATGCTGCTTTTCTGCATCTGCATCTTGTCACAGCCTAACTACATAATACTGTGCCTCTGAAAACTATAAATAAGTGATTAGGAAGGTAAGGGTCAGGATCCATGCCCTTTTGAACCCCCATTGCAGCACTTAATGGGGCTCCTGATATATTGCTCCTTCCTCTGTACTTTCAATGATTTTAAAGCCCTCTTTGGATTATGTCACACATTCACTCTCCTCCCCACCCACCCTCCTCCGTTCCCTCCTCCCCCACTGCCTGGCTCATGATCTAACATAATGTAATTCACTGTGAAACAGCAGAGCGTCAGAAAACCAAAAGGGAACATTTTCTCCACATCAGATATTTGTTATCAATTTGAGCAAAGAAACCAATTCCAAATGTATGTAGGCACTGGATTGTTGTCAAGGAATCCTCATTTATCATGCCAAAGCTATTTTATTTTCACACGTGTGGAATAATAAGAATGTAAATTGGCCCTTGCTGGTGAGGGTTTTCTTTTATTTCGCATAGAAGCATCAGTGCTGCTCTAATCCTGCTTAATTAGGACCAATTTACCATGCACAGGATAGAAAATATTGTGAACATCTATTTACAAGTTAGTATAGTTCTTGACCAGGCACTGAACAGATAAGCTGTCATTATGAAATGAAAAAGCTATATGCATACAAATGACATTGTATTAAGAATCATCTACTCATATTGTACCTAATAAAGATGTACAGAAAATCAGATTTTAGAGAACTGATTTCAGGTCATGAGTAATTCATGAATCCTTTGTTTTGCTTTTTTTAAAATTAATAGTCTCAGAACCATATAGTATTTTTGAACAGCTAAATTTTGACTTCTAAAAAGTTTTTTAAAATGTCATGCTTGTGTGTTATTAAAGAGGACATTATTTGATGTCTTAATAATTAAATATTTATTTATCATTCCTAAAATATTTTGCATCTACTTTTTTTCATTTACAAAATACTTGGTCTGATAGGCATCATACAGTCCATTATGACTGAAAACAACCAAAAAGCTTGGAAACTTTCAACAAATGCTTATAATGTAGAAAAGAGATAAATAGGGAACAATTTAGGTGAAGCAGTAAGACAATAATTTATTTTTATTATGATTACAACCAAGTTAATTACTCTTTAGTTTTAATCCATTTTTTATCAGACTTAATCACAGAAAGTTTTTCCAGATGAATAAAAACCTTATTCCCTGTAGAAATTGAGAAAAATTGTCTGAAAAGGTCTATCTCTAACAAGACATTGTCAAACTGATTATATGAAGTGTTGAGCTTCTACAACACTCTTTTTTGACTTCTCAACAACTTGGTCTCTCTCCCCTCCTGTTACCAACCAGGCCAGCTTTACATTTCTTTGGAAGTTTGGTGGGCCATATTTAGGGAAATGCGTCAGATATAGTGATTAGAGGCCATTTTAGTAATTTTAAATGGTTATCATGTGTATAAGTGAAAAAATATCCCAAAAGCCAGATATATTCTATGTGATTTCAGTAAATATTAAGGCTATTATTTTCTTTGCACAGTTCTAAGGTTTCCAGGCAGCTTAAACAATGGTACCAGTCACAGAATCACAGAATAAGCAGAGTTGTGAGGTACTCTCAAGGATCACTGAGTCCATATCCTGGCCCTGCAGAACACTGTCCCCAAGAGTCACACCACGTGCCCAAGGGTACTGTCCAAACAGCTCTTGAACTTTGTCAGGCTTGGTGCTGTGACAGTTCCAAATGCCTACTGACATTCTGGTAACCTGTGCTTCCTGCAGGGACCAGACATTGGTTCTACCAAGAAAATATTTCATGTTATATAAAGTTGTCTCTATCGAAAGGAGTTTATTGGTAGAAGTTTTCTCTGCCAGAACAGGCTACAGGTAGGACTGGGCAGTAGTAATAGGAGTGCATGAAGAACCTCCACGCTTCCAGATTTTCAACTCATAAGCAGAGAGGTATGGCAAGTGACTCAAGAGCTCACTTGTCCAGCCAGTGAGCCCCAGGTGTGCAGACCAGTAAGAAGCCAACAGGGAATGAGGAACATTAGTGAGGGAGTATTTCTCACATCACTGTCCCGGTCAGTTACTCTGGTTACTGTCACCTGAATGCTGACTGCAGTTAAGCTGCTGCTGTAGTGACAGAGCAAGCCAACACTGCAAGAGAAGTCTGGCCAAGGGAAGGAGAGTTTTAGGAGAGATTTTAGGAGACAAGGATGTCTGTTTCTTAAGGATGAATGTTTCTTAATTGGGATGCTCCTCACACGTAGCAAACTCACTCCCAAAATCCTTAACCCTACAGAGGAGTCCATATGGTGTGGGAAACTTTTGTGTATGTCCATAAATTCTTTTATTATTGTGGTCCTTGCACTATGTAAATACCAGAAGGGGACCAGAAAGAGAATTACTTCTGGCCTGAGGTACAGCTGGTGCTAGGACCATGCTGCCACTTGATGATGAAGGGGCTGGAGTCTCTGTGCCCAGAAACATCCACCAATTCTGCTGAAGGAACCAGCGCATATGTGGGCTATGACATATTTAGTCTGTAGTGCCCTTCCAAAGAGACCATACTGAGTATGTTTAGGGAATTGGCAGTAAGATATTTCAAGCAAACTGTTTGGCTTGTGTGACTGTATGAAGCACATGCACACTTTGAATAATCGCATCTCTTTAAATACCACTTAATTTACACTGAATGACTTCAGTGATTGTTGTTCCTTGTGAAAGAATGGAAATAAAGCAAAGAATTAACAAGGCAAATAAACTTCTTTCTAATAAGATTTCTCTGCTACATTCCCAGAAAGCAAGTGTTAATATATGTGATGAGAATTAAACACGAGCTCATTTTTTCTACTGGAAGAAATTTTAGGGGGATTTTTGCTTCATTCTAAAATTAGCTCTTGGATTTTAGTTAATTGCATGTGATTTTTTTTAATGTTCTATTTAAAATATACATTTATGAATCAATGATCAATTTTATGCACCTTTTTTTATTGGCACAAACTCAAACTTGTGCCTGAATTATTCTGAAATTCACTGTGAGAACTGGGAATCTACCTGGCTCCAGTGACATCTGTGTTGGACTGGCAAGTTACCTTTCCATCTTTCCATCCACCACCCATTGGTACAATTTGTTATATCTATAAGAAAAGAAGGTGGCATCTTCAGGCAAGTATGGGGTTTTCTGGTTTTTTTTTTTTTGTTTGTTTGTTTTTTTGGTTTTGGTTTTGGTTTTTTTTCTTTTTTTGGGGGGCTTTTTTTGTTTGTTTGTTTTTTGGGGTTTTTTTTGGGTTTTTTTGGGTTTTTT
>VZRZ01000786.1:399683-413005 GCA_013398175.1 Climacteris rufus
TTTTTTTTTTTTTTGTGGTTTTTTTTTTTTTTTTTTTTTTTGCTTTATAGTATTTTGGAGATGTAAGAGAGGCCTAAAATTGTTCTTATTAGGTGCTGAAGGCAGCTGAGAAATCAGTTCATCTAAGTGCTGGGAAAAGCATTGTTTGATTTACTGCTGCAGACAGTACCTAATACCTAATTGCGTGAGCATACATAGCAGGAGCTGGCCAGGCACTTTTCTTTTATGGCATCTCTCTATCATAACATTCAATGCATTTCACGAGGCTAAGTATACAGAAGATGAAAGGGAAATGCCTGCAGTTTGGCTTTGAGTATATGAAAAAGTTTTATATATATATATATACATATATATACATATCTAGTAACACACAAAGACTATTTTAAATTTCCTAGGCTTGATTCATCCAGTTTCAATGGCTCAGAATGTCTCCTTCAGTAACTCACAACTAATGTGGTTTTTATTTGTTTTAGTGCTATGTGACGCTCACTAAAATAAATACCCAATCACTTTAACAGTCTCCTAACTGTGAGTGCCTACTGCAAGAGCTGCTATTTTACAATCTCTAATTCCCAACTTTCAAATACCTTGAAGATACTGAATTGAGAGAGAAGTGAACTGTATTGAATGGTAAAAGACAGATGGGCACGGTAGGCAAGCCTAAGAAAGGGTAGCTTTAGGCACCTTTCATCAAAGAGAGACTGTCATTGGAACAATTTAGTCATCCATTCAACACAACCTATTTTAACACTTGGCTTGAAGTCTGTGGGATCTTAGGCACACTTGTAGCTCAGTGTTGCTAATGAGGCACTTACTGCTTTTTTACCTGGGGCTTTATTCTCTAAAAGAGATGCCTCTACTGTTTTCCTTGCAGAGTAACAAAAGAATTGCTATTGGCAGCAATTAAGAGGTTTGAATACCATTTACATTTCGTTATCTCCCAGGTCAGTGAGACACTTGCACAAGACAGTTTAAATGGAAATGCTCCTTTGATTCATTTTTTAAAAAGCATATTAACTTCAATCAGAAAATAGATGACACCTGAAGTCAGATCTAGCCTCTGGTCTCATAATGAAATTCTGTGTTTAATCTTCTTCTGTTAGTTTAGACTAAAAATCCTTCTGTGTGGAGACTTTATCCTTTTCATGAGTTTTTTTGAAGCTCTGACCACATGTGCACCGTGTGATGAGGAGTAAGCCAGTAGCCACTCTGTGTAGGTGCCTCGCAGCCTGGAAAACTCCTTCATTCTTCCCTCCATGCCTTCACAGAGGAAGCATCTCACTGAAACCGTACTATGAGATCCTCTAACCCATGGACACCTAGGAGCTTCTGAGTCACGGAAAAAGGACTCCACAACTATAGGTTGTAAAGTAGGTATGTACAGCGCTGGATGCACGGGAATCTCGTTCCAAATCGTGTGTACCTTCTGCTGTCTTTGGTTCACTGTATATTGGGTTACAAGTTACATATTCAACAGGTCATACAATACCCCTATACATATTCATAGTCTCCCCCTGCCTACCCTCGCTTCTCCTGCTAAGAAGCTGAGTTCCTATACTGCGTGTGCGCATTGCCCTTTGGTAGTGGTCTCCTGGGGTCTCTGATGAAGGTCCCAGTCTTCATCAGGATGAAGTAAGAAGTCTTCATCACTCTGAACTTTTCACCTTTCCTCCTCTCACAGGCTCCCTGAGTCTCTGGCCCAGGTCCAAACCTTAAGACTGGTCCAAGCTGGTTCTTTTGCAAAAAACAAGACCTCAGGTCACGACTGGCCCTCCTTTATCAATAGCCTGACATCCTCTCTTCCTGCTTTGATAAGCACAGATGGTGTTAAGCGGACAATATACATCATTTCTAGCAAGCTCTCCGCTAGTAGTGATGTCAAAGCAACATACATTGTTTTTTAGCAAGCCCTTCACTAGTTAACTCTTAATCCCCTGTATCACTTCAAGGACAGAACTTTAAATTCAGCCTCAGGATAAGCAAGGAACAGAACTCAAGCACACAAACTGCTCTTGAAGGATCTGTCGCTTGACTGTTTTCAGCTCTCACTGTGTAAGCAGACATGCTGAGCTAGGACTAGACTGAAATGCCCTTCTGATAATATACTTTGGATGGGCAGGGCACCATCGAATGGTCAAGACCCAAACTCCTCTGACATCTTTTTAAAAGGGTGCATTAAGTTGATCAGCCCCTGAATGAAGATGGGCATGTGGAAGAAGCATGTACAACACGGGCTGTTGAATCGGATCCTAGTTTCAAAGCATAAGCTGATCACACAGTTTAGTTCTAGTGTGCTTTCCAAAAACATTCATACAACCAGCCTTCAGGCTTGTGAGGGCCCCACAGAGAGGGCTAGGAAACAGGTTACTCCTCTGTGCCACTGGCACACCAGGATCTAGAGATTAATGGACAAAAGCAAGAGGTGAGGAGGACAAAAGCACATTTCAGTGCTGCTGCCAACTGCAATTGCTCTACAGTAATTATGATACAACTGCATGCATTTTGCCACCTTGAAACATTGCACTGTTTTCTTCATAAGATCATCACACAGAGCAGTGATGAACATAACAGGAAAGTGAAAAAGAAGATAAATTCAGTAAATTCAGGAATCTTATTACAACAACAAGAAAAAAATCTGTGAATGTCTTTATCCTGCAAGTGCAATCTGTCATGGTATGCAGGCTACTTCATACAAGTCCATAAATGAAGAGCCATTGTGACACAGGAAGAAAAACCAGGACGGATGGTGAAATCAACAACCAAAGAAATGTTCTGAGACATCTAGAAATTGCTGTTTGGTGGGTTTGTTTGGTTGGTTTCTTACTGTTTCTTTTTTCCTGACTAAAATGGGGAATTCACACGGTGGATGTGGGAGGCAGCAGAAGAATTCATTGATCTTCTGGCATGCTGCAAAGTTGTAACCTCAAATGATACATAAGGCTTAAAATAAACTCATTTATTTTCAGACATTTAGTTCAGTCCAGGTTGGTTTATTAATATTTAAGGAAAAAAAGCTCACAGATTTATATAAAATATCATTCTAATTTTATTGCTGTATTTATAGAAATATAAAGTGGTTGAACGGCTTGCATGGTGGGGATGAACATATAGCTATATATACAATAAATAAAAACAACATATAATTTTATATGGATTTGTTAATTTTACATTTATAATACACATATATACTACTATTTTATGCAGTAATAGAAAGTTATGTGCATATAGCTTTCCATTCCTTTCCACTGTAAACCACTCTTTCTTACACAGTAAAAGAAAGGTGGTCAAACGCACTTCAAAGCTCATTTATACAGAGACCTCGAAAGCAGCCTAAATGACAGAACAGTTAAACGCAGATGCCTGCCAGTTCTTTATCTTCTTTATCACTAATATTGTTGCCTTCACAGTGAAGATACGAAAGGAGAAAATGTACTATAAATAAGATGTGAAGTTAAAGATAAGACATACTATCACTTCCCTACTATATACCTCAGCTTGACCTTGAATAACTCAAGATATATCTCTCCAAATATTACATAGACATAATTTTTGTATATCTGCCAAAGGAATTAAGAAGCAGATTTTATTAGGGACATGGTTATAAATCTCTTCCTGCTGACTCTTCACATGCAAAACAATTTCCAGCATTCTCTGTGTTCATCAGGATATATGATCATACAACTGGATCATAACACAGCTTTTGACAGTTAAAATGGAATGGAGCATTGATGTTCAAAGCCCTGACCCTGCTCACTGCTCACAGTTTTATTAACAGAGAACAAGATATGTGCCTGGAAACCACAATTTAGGAGAAATACAGACTTCCTTTTTTGCAAATAATTGACTAGATTATTGGTAAAAGAAGCTTCTTGCTGATGTCTTCCAACCAGTCTTTTGTCAGAGCAGAGCATGGTAGGAAGTACTAATACAAGCATGGGACTGGAAAGCTGAGGAAGTATAAAGGAAGGGAAATCAAAAGAGGGGCTGGCAAAAAGCACAAGTAGAGAAAGAAAGCAGGAAGGAGTACTAATGAAGCTGCAGGCATGGAGCAGCTGGGCAAAGCTAAGAGGCAAGAGGAAGTCTCACACTTGGGAGGATGTGAGGAAAACTGTAGGAGTTAGCCCAGGGCTTTACTGAACAAAGTTTCAGCAAGGTGCCTAAACATCTATGTGCCTGGGTATGTCTCACGGTGGGTATCTAGACACAAAGACAAAAATATCAGGGAGCTGAGCCTGGATACATTGTGTTTGGGGTGAAGAGCAAAGGAGGGTCAGACTATTTCTGGGCTCTGCATAGGGGAAATTAAGTCAAGTTGGTAGAAAAACTGTGCCGAGAGGGTGTTCAAGCATTTCAATCATGAAGATATATAATTATTGCAACAGCCAGATGTTTCTATTTAATCCTGTGTACTTGATCAGTTGAAGAAATGTGCCCACTGCACATGTTCACAACTGCAATTTTCTGCACTTTTCTGAGCTAAATCTCTGAACCATTTCTGAACTTTGGAATGGAACTTTTAGAATATATTTTTATCTTTTCAGAGCAAAATTTACGCTTTCAGACTCTAAATAAGAAAAATATTTCCTATTGAACATTTACTTTCTCCTTTGAAGTCTTACTTCAACTCAAAACATCTGTTTCAAAGATAAATCAAAGATGCAGCAGCAGCTTGCATTCAAATGAAAACACACGCATACTTTTTTTTTCAGTCCAGACTTAAGGACCTTAAGGGTTTCAAGGCCTCAGTATTTAAACTTCAAGACTGTGATATCTACAGGCAAACTTATGGTGTTTTGGTTTTCCATACTTTTGTTGGGTTTGGGGGGGTTTTTTGGGTCTTTTTAACTTGGTCTTTTAGCTCAGCAGTAGCATATTTATTTCAGTAAGCCTGGTCTAGCTAAAATGGATTTTTAAAGGAGACAAAGACTTTGGGAAAGCCAAGTCAGGGATATTTGAACTTGAGTGGTCACTAGTAGTCAGGCAAGTCATGTTGTGCATGGAGCTTTGACTAAAGCCTGATGATAGGATCAAAACTGTGGAATGCCTGTGTGGAGGTTTCAAGAGACTAAAATTAGAAAGATCTGTAGCCTTAACGCTGAGGGCATCCAGATCAAGAATTGTAGTCATACTTTTTTCTAGCCCCAAAGGTAATTTTTCATAACTCTAGTGAGGGAAAGAAGGGGTCAGCATGTGGAAATGAGAAACAATAAATTATAGTTAATAGCTCAGGAAATACAGGATTAGAGAATAGTGTTGAAGGACAACGTAAGAGTCAAGATGGGAAAAAAACTGAATGCCATTACCCCAACAAGCCACTCACACATTGCCATGTGCTGTTGCCAAGATGGAAACTTGCAAGTCTGGTTTCTCCAGACAAGTTCCTCAGCTATGATTTCTTTCCAGAAGAAAGCTGAAGTTGCCAAAATTTAGGATTTCCATTTGCAAATTTGAGTGCAGGGGAACACTATCTGACGGCATTTTGACTCTGTTCATGATCTCCTTGGCTTCAGTAGTTTTTTGACAAACACAAGCACAAAACGTCACTCACAACTCAGTGAGTGTTAACTAAACATACCAAAATGCAACGGAGATAGTTCTGTATTGAGACAGTTTAAGGCCTAGAGCTTCATGTTATGCTTTCCTTTTCAGGATGGAATTTAAACAGAACATAAGATTTGTGCTGGGCTTTTTCACACAGGTGATTCCAACTACATAATGATTCATGTACACCAGTTCTAGCACCGGGCTGGTTTAATGACACTATTTATCTCACTTAATCAGGAAATACACCTGACCTAAGTGCTCAGTTAAAACAGCTGGAGAATTTGAATAATTAGTACCTTATAAAGAATAGCTGTCAACCAAGTTAGAGAGCATTTTTGGCAGCAGTCAGGCAGTATTCTGCACCCAGTATCAAATTCAAGAAAATGTTGGTCCATTCACAGATTTTTCTCAGAGAGAAAAGCACACAGTTTGCTGATAAGTGTGTGAGAATGCTTATTAAACAGCCCCAAGTTGCAAAGATGCACATTTCTCTAACTCATTTCATCCACAAATGTTTCACCATTGACCTACCTAGACTTTAAACAACAAATTCACAGTATCTGGAATGTCATTAAATCAGTGGTAACCCACTTAGATTCTACTTATATCTGATTTCTTCCTGAGACGATTCAGAGTCTGAGAGCAATTTTCACTTTAATGTTTGTTTTTCTTACACATACATTCTCAGTCCTTCAGTCTCCCTTCTGGGTTCTGAAATTTCCCTGGTAACAAAGATTTCTGTCTGGTTTAAAAAATGCAGCCTGTGTTCTTGGAAGTAGAAAGACTGCATGGATCCATCCTTAGTGAAGTGTTTGCTCTGAGGGTTTCAATTTAATAACTCAGTCAATTGGAACTCTTGCTTTTGAAAATGTAAATAAGATCACTGGCACCTGAAATAAACTCCTTGGGCCTTTCAGTATTTAAAGGAGTCACTTTCTTTCAAGAATTTTGATTGAAATTCATGCTGCAGTACATGAATTCAAAGCCCAAGCTAGTTCAGTGAAAAGTAAAAGCATAAGCCCTTCTTCAAATTTTTGCCTTTACCTGTTTCCACCCTTTTTCTTTCTGCCCCACTACTTCCATATCTTTCTATTATAATAAATCACAAATATCTCTTACAACACTGTGCAGAGCAAGATGACAACTTATTTCACCTCTAAGTGTTCAAATAAAACAGACAGGATATTTACCTAATGAGTATTTGTTAAGGAAAAAAAAATAGTGTGGGGTAAGAGCCTTGTGGAAAAACTAAACTAGAAATCATGTTTTATTTCTAGAAATTATAAAAAAATCTAGATTGCCTCCTGTATTTCAAGCATTATTGAATCTAAATACTTCAAAACTGCAAGATGGCTCCAAAATTATGCTGGCTTCTTTTCACTCTGAAAATTGTATATTCTCTGGTTTTCTCCTCACAGTAATATGTTTCTCCCCTCCACTTTATCAAACCACAAACTTTCAAGCAAAAAAAAAGGGTGTTGTGATTAACAATGTCTAAGTTAAAACACACAAAATAAGATAAAATGCAAATTTAATTCATCAAGAAGCTAAATTTGAAAAAAAATGCAACAAAGTAGTAAGAACACAGTTCAAAGAAAAATTGGCTGTTTTTTTGACCGGAATAGCTCATTGTTTTCTTAAATTATAGGCAACTGACTTTGAATTCTTGACTTCTGCATGTGAGAATTTGAACTACAATCTCTAATCTCCACCAGAAAAGTCCTAAATATACCCATTGCCACCCAGAAGTATAATACAATTTTCCCCACCTCTTCTTACTTATGCCCCTGTACAGGGTTTCATTTTCTGCAAGTGGGAATTCCCCTAAAGTTGATGAACTGTACCTTAATGGAGGAGTCATTGTGAATGAAGTCTGTGTTACATATTCACTGATCATCAAAGGTAGTGAGTTGAAATATGTACTTCACTGAGAAATATTTTTCTGCTTAAGAAAGCACTTCTTTTTTTAGTTCACTAAGTTTATTCTCTTCACATGTTCCCTTTGTATGCACCTCAGCTTGGCAACCTGATGGTGATCTTCCATAATGATATTCACTTACTTAAATTTCCTCAAGCAATAAATTTGTTCACTGGCTTTTAAGCTGTGGGATTTTTTTTTTTTTTAAGTAACACTGCAGTATCTCTGTATTCATTTATTGGGCAGTACTGGTGAGAAATACACATCCTGCTCACAAGGAATAAAAATTAATAATGTTTACTAAGAGAAACACTAAACTGATAGTGTTCTGGAGTTTTTATTGCTCTGTCTTAACTAACTCAAATGTGAAGTGTGCAAGCAGAGCTCAGTGTAGTGGGTTGACCCTGTCTGGATGCCAGGCACCCACCAAAGCTGGTCCATTACTCCCCTCCACAAGTGGACAGGGGAGAGAAAATATAACAAAAGCTTTGTGAGTTGAGATAAGAGCAGAGAGAGATCACTTACGAAATGCAATCACGGACAAAACAAACTCAAATTATAGATATTAATTGAATTTATTGCTAACAAAGTCAGAGCAGGATAATGATAAATAAAATAAAACCTTAAAAATACCTTCCCCCCACCCCTCCCTCCTTCCCAGCTCTACCTCCTATCCCAGAGCTGCAGGGAGGTGGGGAATAGAGATTATGATCAGTTCATCACACATTGTTTCTGACACTGCTCAGAGAGAGAAGTCCTTTCCCTACTCCACTGTAGAGTGCCTCCCACAGGAGATAGTTTTCCACAAAATTCTATGTCATGAGTCCCTCCCATGGGAGACAGTTCTCTCTCTACAAACTTTTCCAATGTGAGACCATCCCACAGGCAGCAGTTTTCCACAAAGTGCTGCAACATGGGTCACTCTTCCACAGGGTGCAGTCCTTTGGGAACAGCCTGCTCTGGAATGGGTCTCTTCCACAGGCTACAGGTGGATCTCTGCATCCCCATAGTCCTCCATGGGCTGCAGGAGTGCAGCTGTTTCACCATGGTCTGTACTATGGGCTGCAAGGAAATCTCAGCTCCAGCACCTGGAGCACCTCCTTTTCCTCCTTCTTCACTGACCTTGGTGTCTGCAGAGTTGTTCCTTTCACAGGTTCTCACTCTGCTCTTCTCTGGCTGCAATTATATCTGCACAATAATTTTTCTTTTTCTTCTTCTTAAATCTGTTATTACAGAAGTGTTACCATCAAGGCCCAGCTTTGGCCAGAGGCACGTCCATCTTGGAGCCAGATGGTATTGGCTCTGCGGGACACGAAGGAAGCTTCTGGCACCTTCCTCACAGAAGCCACCCCTCTAACCCCACGCTACCCAAACCTGGCCATGCAAACCCAGTACATTCCTCGCCTCGCTTCTCTGAATCAGAATTTAAGAACTATCACTCGTCACACAACCTGTACTCACATCAACAAAACCAACCAAACAAAGCAAGACAAATATCCCCACAACAAATATCAAAGTAACATCATCACAACACATGAAGAAAATGGACAACTTACACAAAATCCACCCCTTGTCCCTTCACCACAATTATAAGAGAAATTCTCCATGGTCATGCTACTCTCTAACATTGTTCAGTGCTTATTTTGCTTGTTACCTCTCTCAGTTACTATATCCTTATTTCAAAATCCTTGTGAGACAAGGTTTTGGTACCAAAAAGGCTGGGTCCCCATTGGGGAATGAAACCCCAGTCTCCAGTGTGGCAGGTGAGGATACTCACCACTCTACTGAGTCACCTTGGTTACTTGTAGGTCAATTTGTCATTATCCAGTCTTACCAAGAGAAAAAATTCTTCTGTAATGTTTCTTCCATGCGTACACAAAGGTCCCTAGCCAGATAAGTTCTCACTGTGACTTACAGGTCTCCAGCCCTGTGTGAAGGCAACAGTGCTTTAGCCCCTGGCCTTCACCACAAGCTTTATTTGTTATCTAGTAATTATTTTTGCTGCAACTAATTGTCTCTCTTCTTCACATTTCCATCCAAGAGCCTCAGGGTAGCTCTATATGTTTAATGCAGACAGAATAACAGAATCACAGAATATTCTGAGTTGCAAGAGACCCTCAGGTATAGTTGAATCTAGGCAGTTCTCTGTCTTCTACAAACTATAGAAAAACTGCTTGTAAAGCCAAGTCATTGTCTGTCTGTAATATCTTTGTTTCTTTTGGAAAATAGTATCTTTCTCTCTATGCTGAACATTTTTTTATTCGGTTCTGATCCTTCAGTGCTGGAACAGACTACCTCAGGGAGGTTGTAGAGTCTCCTTCCCTGGAAATATTGGAGTGCCATGTGTTCTGGGATGGCCCACAGTAAGTCATTCTGTGAAATTAATTAGAGACATAGAAAGCAATACATCAGTCTTATTTGGTTTTTTGTTTTCTGGTTTCAGCAAACCAAAGAGTGATTCCTTCATATAAAAGTGTCATCAAATATGATGTATCCTCTGTATGCCCTTCTCTATAGGTTTTCTCCAATATGCTTCATGATATTAAAATGAAATAAACCACTCACAAACCAGTGCACGTCATCTTGGGTGTGTACGTCTGACTGTGGCTGTCCTTACGTACAGGCTCTCTTCTTGCAATCTTGCTGACTCAGTGGGTAGAAAATCCAGTAAACCCAGTGGGTCTGGATGATTCTGGAAAGTAATGCATTCCAGCTGACCCAAGTCTGTGTAGACTTTGTATACTAACCCTTTCTGCCTCCAGACTGAAGCTATTCACAAGCCTGCTCTGTGGAAACACTTTTCCCAGGAAAAGTCTGCTGTTCAGTAGGCTTTTTCTCATTCTACAAGCATTTTGGAAATATGCCAGAGGACGGATTGTTACTAGGTAGAGTGGAAAAGTTGCCAGCAAATGTGACTGAAAAAATCTCAATTTCTGTAGTGTATTTTACATTAAAGAAACACTTGGCTTGAATTAGTGTGCAGTGAAAGCAGCCTTGGGAACTGGAGTACTGTAACTTCATCAAGTACTCTGTGCCTGTCCCAACAACTGTTATTCAATGATGTTCTTTTGCTGCAAGTAAGAGTTGCTCTTAATTTGGGGAAATGACATGGTAATCTGGATTTATTTTATGTTTTGGTACCAAATAGCATACTTTTCATTCAAAATTACCCCTGTGTAGAATAATAATTCCTTTTGTCTGTTCCGTTACAATCACCTACCCCCGAATTTAGACCGTGATATCCTTGGACTGCTTGAAAACACAAAATTGAGAATAAGAGGTACTAATAATAGTGTTTACCCAAAAGATCCAATCAAGTGTTGGCTTTGTGTGGCTGCTTTGTAAAACCTGTTTAGCATAGAACAGTAATCACATTGAATATCTCCACACTATATTTTCAGCCTTCTTACCAAGGCAAGATGCATTAAGCCTACCGACGGCTGTGAATTTCTAAGTTGAATTATTCCTTTTCAGCAATATAGTTTGTTTTGCTCTCTAATAATCTGGGCTGACTGCCAAGAAAATACAGAGGCAGAGCAATAGCAAGAGCCATGTCACTACAGAGCTCAATAACATCATTATCTAACCAGTTATCTTACAAGCTTATTTCCTCTACTTTTATGCTCACCCTATATCTTTTCCTCCTAAAAAGCGAGAGAGCTTGCATTTTGACTATCTTCAATGTGTTACTCTCTTACAAATAGAACAGAACCAAAGAACTGGAATAATTCCTACTGCTGTGTCTCTATTGCCTTCTCCTAATGAGAATTTTAACTTGAAATTTAGGAACATAGTAAGAAAAACAGAGGGAATTTCTACTGACTGAGCCAGTTGAAAAAAGTAGATATTACTGTGAGTACAGAAATTGCTTCTTTAGCAGAGTTTCTCTTAATGGCCAAGATTTTACACACCATTTAAGCCACTGTTCCATTTTGTAGTTCAATTAAGCAAAGGTTTGTGCATCCTTACTCATATATGTGACATCAGACTAACACACTGTTCTGTTTGCGGCCTTTGTTGATAAAGAATTGTGTAGGGTCTAGCAGTTTCACAATGTAATAGCACCTTTTATCACTTGAACCAATTAGAATGTATTTTGTCAGTATTGAAGTATTGGTTCATTGTGTTAAACATCATATTGACTACAAGACTGCACATCTCATGTAAAAGACTTTTAATACTTTGATCCTTTCAGACTCAGCCTTACTCTTTTTTCCTTAGCCACGCTCTGCTGAATCTCATGCCAATCTCCTCTCTCATCTCACTGTTCAATTTAGGACCTTCAGATGCCTCAATTTAGACTTTTTTTTTTTTCACCAAAGCCAAATGTTTGAGGCGTAAAGGACCTCTGAGAACTTGGATCACAATAAAAACTTTTTTACTATTCACATTGAGTAGTGCCACAATGTCAATATGAGCACTCTTTTAGCTGCATTATTCTGTTCTGGTTTGCAGCTGAGCACAATCTGTAAACCCCAGAGAGGTTGAAATTCTTCCTGTTCCACAGATGCTGGACTGAAATACTGGAGCGATAGGATCTTGTTAATAATAATTTAAAAATAGGCTGTAAAATGCTTTTACACTCTGAAGAGAATACCTCAGTTTCCTTAAAGTTCTTTGTGCTGTGCACAGTTTCAATACTGCTGTAGCAATACTAGCTCTGGCTTTCAAGACACCACTGCATGCATAATGTGGCACTCATCTGAAAGCAGTAGAGCAGGTAGGGATATTGCTTTGGTTTTGTATTGTTGGTGTTGCATTATGTGCATAATCTGGAGTCAAAGTCCTTTCTCTCCTACTGCCTTCAACGTACATCCTTCTTTTTCTAATAAACTCTGCAGATGCATGTAGGTACTGGCAGATTGCAAAATGCAAAGTAGTTCAGATTGGTCCCTACAAAAGAAAGCAAGACAAAGGGGGAAAAGAAAATAGAAAACACAGGACTGTTTTTCTATCAGTTTGCCAGATGTGATAACTTAAATAAGAGCTGAAACAGAGGATTTCATTGTTCTTCAAGCTTCAGTTATCTATTGTTGGGTCTCTTTTTCTTCCCTTGATTGTCTTCTTTTTAAGTTTTTCTTTAAACTTTAAAGACTTTAGTCCTTGAAAAGCTATCTCAGCACTGCTTTGTCTGATACAGTATGTAGGTGAGAGAGAGAGACAGATGGGGTGGGGGGAACATGAAGAGAGATCTATCAGGATGATTGTTCTGCACACATATTAATCTTAGTGAATATCCATTCCAAATATTGATAAAAAACAAAATTATTGAGAAATTGAACACAGATGTTAAAATATAAGAAATACATTTCCAAAGAAACTAACCTGGACTTTATGACCAAACACAAAATTCTGGCATTTAAAAAATTAGGCCAAGGCAGGGTCTTTCTGAAAAAGGCACAGCTCTCATCAACAACAGATAATACCACCTCACTTTCCCTTAATATACCCCTCCAAAACTCCAACGCATTTACATAAAACATGTTTTTACTTTGGGACAAGATACATTTATAAGCAGAGATAGTTCAAAAGCAGGGACATAAACCAAGGACTTTTTTAAGACTTCTCTTACCAATTGCTTTTTCAGTAGTTCAGCAGTATACTCTACTAGAAAAACATTCACCAGAGAGCTCCAAGGTCAATTCTTAGCTCCTGACAAGGTGTCAAATACCCAGTAACATTTCCAGCTCACTAGGGATAGAACAAGAAGCTAACATTAAAATTAATAAATCACTGTCCTAACTGGAAAAACAATAATGTTTTCATATATTTTTCATATACAACCCTACTTGCCCTTGGGCAACTAACTCAACAACTTAGACCAACTCTTAATTAAAAGCTTTTTTTTTTTTTTTTTTTT
>VZRZ01000786.1:413049-433489 GCA_013398175.1 Climacteris rufus
CATTTTTTTTTTTTACCGGGGGTTAATAGAAATACTTCATCTAAAACAGAAAACTATTTATAGGTTACACATTTTAGAAAGCAGATTTTCTTGGGATACACTGGATATTAAGACAAAGAACATAAATTTAAGTCTCTGCTCTTATTCCACAACTTTTTGTTTACTTATATGTTTATGGGGATTATAATTTATTGTACACAGTGCTGGAATAGAGGAAGGAAACAACCATAAAATTCTTATTTAAAGAATCTTTATTTTTTGGAATATTAAGAGACCAGTCTGCCAAAATCAATATTCTAGATCTGGAAGACACTGCATTTATTTTGGTGAAAAGTATTAGTCTTCCAACACTACACAATTATTCTTCAGTGAATCTGTGAGATCATGAATAACATCTGAATATTACAGTGAATCTGTGATATCATGCCCTTGTTTAAACAAAAATGAAAGATTAAAAATGGTTTAAAAAGGTTTACAAAATGATCAGATTGAAATTTATCTGTGTTTAGGGCTATACACAGTAATTCAGATATACTCAGCTTCTTTTGCGCTATGAAGTTCAGAAAATATAGTTATATGGGGAGTTATATAAAATATAAAGTTATATCAGAAGTAGGGTTAAGAACCAAGATGATCTTTCTGTTGATCCAAATTCCTTATTCATCCCCCTGAATAAAGTGGCAAGGTTTTGTGATGCCTCATCAGAGATAAGACATCTGGTCTCAGACTAAGTATGTAACTAGAGCTTATTGGGTATTTTCCAACACAATGCCTTTTCATCTGAAAATTAAACTACATGAAAACCAAAAATTATCAAAAGTGAATACTTCAACACATACACATTCCCCCATCCTGAAAAATAAAGACTTTCTGGTACTAAGAAATCAGAAGGAAAGCAAGAAATATCAGCAGGACCCAGGCTAACTCCACAGAGAAACTGTATTTGAAATCTGGGACTTTTAATCAGATCAGCAACTTCAGCTTCCACCTTGAAAGTTTTTTTGGGTGACATCTATGTGGAGACAATCATTGTCTCTCTCTCTCTCTGATCAGAGCTTTTGCATGTTGTATAAAACATTATAACTGCATTGGGACAGAAAGAGACAGAAAGAGACAGAAAGAGACAGTAACTTCACAGTCTAATGATTCAGGATGCTGGAGAACAACATAAAAATCTCTCTACCAAAGAATATGTATTATCTACCTAAAATGAAATGGCTCCAACAGGAGGCAGTGAATGTGTCTTATGCTGGAATAAGCAGTATCCCAGTTATCCCAGTCATCCAGCAATTTACATCCTTGATGTGAATGAACTTCAGTTTAAGGACTCTTGATCAAATATTCCCAGATGGAATCTTTCTTATGTGTCACCTGAGAGCTCTAACATTGCCTCAGATATTCCG
Organism: Climacteris rufus; assembly: GCA_013398175.1. NCBI lineage: Eukaryota > Metazoa > Chordata > Aves > Passeriformes > Climacteridae > Climacteris > Climacteris rufus. The sequence goes on from VZRZ01000786.1 coordinate 414,453, forward strand.
GATGTGCATTTGACACTTTTCTAGGTTTTTGCTTTGATGGAACATGATTTGATCCTATTTTAGAATTACGTATATTCTTAAAACTCAAGAAAAGAGAAAATGCAGGATTGAAACTGGAGCTTTACTCATGCCAACAATATTAAAACCACTGCAGCTTTGATCAAACTCTACTCTTATTCAAGTCTGACTTACTGATGACTATCCAGGACAAGAGAGAGACACTGACTTCTGCTTTGTTTGACTATTTCTTTTATCATACTAATTTCTTCTTGCTAACTTTTGTGTTTGTTCAGTGACTTCTGAAATTCCATGAGTCAATTTGCTTCTGTAAGCAGAATGAAATCACTTTCATTATTTTCATTAAAAATTCCAGCCATTTCCTTTTTGTCCAACAAGAATCACTTTTTTACTTAATTAGCAAAGACAAAACTGTTTGTCTGCGAAAAATAAGAAGAAAAAATAAAAAGGAAGGTCAAAAATTGAAAGACTCTTCAGTTAAAGATTCAAATTCTTTCCAAAGTACATCTGACTTAAACTTTGACTGTTTAAAAATCACTCAGTTCATGTCCCACCTATGTCTTTATTACACCATTACTTAGCATTCTGCAGATATAGCTAAGAAACAACTTAGGCCTAGAGATAATTCTTTTAAATTCAGTTTTAGTAGGTTTTTCTTCACCTATTACAAAAGCAAAATATTCAAGAGACTTCAATATTAGGTATTTAATACTGTTGATAAGCAGGAATCTTTAAATGCCAACATTCAACTGTGTGAGATATTCCTTCCATATTGCTCTGCTTGTGTTTTGAATCATGCTGGACCATCTGCCAGCTGGGAAATCCCACTCCTGTTTGCAGCAGCACTACAAATTCTACCAGTGTTTAGGAAATAAAATAATTTGATTTAGGAAGCACAGTGAAAGCTTTATGCAACATTTCAAAATTACTTAAATTAATAAATCAAGCAGTACAAGGCATTTTTATATCTTTCTCCAAGAATCACAGATCATTTTCTATGAATTAATTACCACTATAAGTGTATCTGTGAAGCTGTTCCTATATTGCACACCTCACAAGTGGTGAATGTGAGTCAGGTTAATATACATTACTTGCAGAATTAATATTTTCATTTCTTTCTGAGACATGAAACCTTTCCAGCGTAAAATGCCATTTTCTTGCTATCCTTGTATCCTACCTGGGATGCCACCAAAGGAAGAACTTTACAGGTTCAAGCAAATCTCAAAATTTAGAACTCTAAATGAAAATTCTGCTCAGCTCATTAGTTATGGTTTTCACATGAATTTAGAATATCTCCATCTTTGCAGGAAAAAGGCACAGAGTCTCATTTAACAAGGATTCTTTCACAACTCTTGTACCTGGTCACACAAGCTTCATGGGAATTGAATTTCTGTTGCATCTTAAAAAGTTACCACTTCAAGTACACAAATATTGATCATGAAACAATAGTTCTAGCTATAAACTAACCATTACCAAATTTCTCCTTTATAAAAACCCTACTAACACTCCAAATAAACGAGAAAGCCTAGCCATTCAACATTCTCTATAATCCTTCCAGTTGAAGAGTATTTATCTCTATGGTAAAAGATGATTACCTGAGATACAATGACCTAAATCTAAAAACAAATCAATCTTGCTTAGGTTTAGAAATAGAATACGTTTACTTTACACTAAGTTTTAAAAAAGGAATGCTTCCCAAGTGGCAGCACCATTTTAATTTCTCAGTGTCTTCAAAATTGTAACACTGTAATTGTGTAACACATTACATTTGTACATTTCACATACCTTACACTAAATTATGACACATTTAAGAAGATAATTATTCCCGTTTGTTTCTCTAGGCCACACATAAGATTTAGTCTTGATAGGGGAATATGGCAGAGAAGTAATGTAAAGGTTAATTTTTAGCATGGTGGACTATTTTTTATAGATGGATAAACAGTGCATCCTCAGAGGAGGCGCCTTTTCTGGAGGGTTCTTTTTGCTATGACTAAAATAATTTTATGTTATTATGCCCATAGATAAAATACTTATTAAGTTTTTATGTTGTACTTAAAAAGGGACTATTCCCCCCTATAAACTTTAGTCGATTTTATTTAAAAAATCATTACAAAAGTAAAACACAATGCCAATTTGGACATATTTCAAATCAAACACCCATTGTAAAGTGTCACATTTCATTTTGTGCTTTGAAATTTTAACTTGCTTAATGTCATTATGGTAAAATTTGTCCTATTGTTTAGCTTTTGCATTTAGCAGAGAAGTAGATGAGAACAATGCGCAACATATGTATGACAGCTGTATTTTGCATCCCATGGATAAAATTTGCCTAAGTGTGGGAGTTAGCAAAGTCATTTAGCAGGCCAAAACTAAATAAAGGTAATCTTTCAACACAAATCTCTACATGAACTATTAATATTGGAAATGGAATTTTGACACCTATTATTTAAAGGCTTTTGATTGAAGTAATCTTAATTTTTTCCCCACTGTACATTTGCAAAATACAACTGTACAACTTTACTGCAAAGTTTTTCATGATGGGTGGGTAGAGGATTTTTTACTACAGTAATCCCAAATTACTGAAAGCTCTTTTAATGATGCAATACAAATTTGAGGGGGCAACTTAAAATCTCCTGACCTGTTAATGACTGTTCTCAAGAAAAACTCATTCAACAAGAGACAGAATGACAAGAGTGATTGCCCATTTTGAATAAAATTAAGGGTTGACTGTTTTTAATTTTTTCAGAAGAATCTCAAAGGGAAAGATCAGATAAGCTCCAGCAATTTTCCTTGCTCTGCCCCATCAACACTCTGCAAAGTATGTACCACACCACTAACAAAGAAAATAGCACTACAGCAAGACATTGCTGACTTGTGTGTGCTTGTTGAAGCCATTTTAGATGTAATTCTCAAGTTTGAGGAATAGCTCAGAAGAATTCATAACAGGGTGTAAAACCACTGTATCTGTCTAATCTGCCTGGCACTAGAGAATTTTTTTTTCATTTATGACATGGGTTTACCTAAGTTTACTTCATAAGATGAAGAATAAATAGACCCATCAGAACTGATGCTCCTTTTACACTAATGGTACTGAATTAAATGTAATCAAGGTACATAAATTTAGTAAATTATCAGCTGAGGTATGAAATAGATACACTGCCTACGTGTGGTTACTGTATTCTTTGCAACCACACAATCATGAACTTTTAGATCACTCTCAGAACATTCTGCACACTGCAGCAAAGAAAAAAATAGTGAAGTCTTTTTAAGAGTGAGTTTTGCTTCTGTAGCCCAGACCTAACCCTCTCTAACCTAAGTACACATTTGGGGCAGAGCAAAATCTCCAATAAAATCACAAATGCAAAAGAGGGAGAGAAAACATATAACAGATCTTGAGAAATAAAAGAGAGAAACAAGACTTACTATGCCACCTCAAAACATTTCTCAATTTTTAAATATTCTTTTTTTTTTTTCACTGAAATTGTCATTTGGCTTTAATTAAACTTACCTGAATAATAAATGAAATGCTAGAGGGAATGTAAGATTACTCATCACGCCACTTTTCTATAGTTTTTCTTAAAGATTGATATTTATCAAATTAGCATTTAAACTGAGTACAGAGAGAGGAGGGAAAAGCTTGACTTTTTCAAGGAATCATGGATTTAATTACCTTCAAATGTGCCAAAACAGAATCCTTATTTAGATTCACTTGTGCCTCCTATGATGACTGGGCTTCTGATACATAAAATTGACATTTCTTTTAGTATTTTCCCAATGTGTCTTCTTTAATAATTAGCTCTCCCCTCTGGTAAAATGATTTATTAAAATTGGAAAATCATCTCTGTTTGGATAGAGGTGGCAGTTACTGAGACTTTTGTGCCTCTGTGGGGTAATAGTGTCAAAGTGTTAGCAGAAGAGTGGCTGTAGGAGCAGTTCCTCTGAGAAGAGACCAGGAGCTGCCCCAAACTGCTCACAGCCAGCCCACTGCAAGGCATAGCTTGCCCCCCAGATAACATGGTGGCACCTCTGGGAAGAGTATTTAAGAAAGGGCATAGCAGCTGGAGAGTGATGAAGGAGCAAAAAAAACATGAGATAAACAACCCTGCAGACACCAAGATGAAAGGGGGGTAAGGAGGTGCTCTAGGTACTGGATCCCAGTACTGAGGTGAACACAGCTGAAAAGGTGTGAGGAGGAAGGAGCAGCAGAGTGGAATTCTTATCGACTTTCCACAACCCACCTGTGCTACCTGAGAGTGGGAGGTAAAGGAATAGGAATGAAGGAATGAATCTGAGAGTGGGAAAAGCAGGTGAAAAGAAAGTGTTTTAATTTCTCTTTGGTTCTCACTGTCCAAATCAATTTTATTTAGCCATAAATTAAATTAATTTCCCCCATATCTAGCTTCTTTCAGCCTTGAAAGTACTTGGTAAGGTTATATTTTCTTGGTCCATGAGCTTTTTTATCTTGTTTTCCCTCTCCACCCTCTTGAGAAAGGAGACTGAGAGAGTATCTGGATTAATGTTTGGCAGCCAGTCAAGGTCAACCCAACCCAATACCTAAGTTGCATAGCCCCTTTTTGAAAAATATGATCTTTTATCTATCTCAAGAAAAATGTCCTCACAGTAAGAAGGGTAAAGTGAAGCAGTTACAGCTACTGAATAACATGCCACTGCAGCAGTTGGCTGGGTAAGTTAGAAGGTGCTTCTCAGCCATTTATTTTGTCACACACATAATTACTGGTCACAGATTTTAATTACAGTACTGCATGCCAGCCATGCCAGTTATTTACAAGGTGTGCTGAATATTGCTTACCAACCAAGCAGCTATATGTATTTGATGTGCTTATGAAATTTTGCCATATTCTGCTGATACAAAACTTTGACATGGAATTCCAGAAAGTACTGTCACTATCTGTTCAGCAAAAATTCTCAGACAAACAGCTGGTAATAATTTTTAAGATGGGCAAAACTAGGATTTTCTTCCTACACTTGTTCTGGAGGATTGGAGAAACATTTTTGCTAACACGGATAGAGGTAATAAACAGATAACACCCATTTGGGAAAAATCAATAATCTGTAACAGGTTAAACTAAGGTTAGTCAAGAAGAATCTCAATCACAACTGAAAATTATATCCTTAGCTTTTCACTTGGATTTTAAGTCTGTTTTTCTGTGATAATATTAAATTCATATTTTGAAAAGCATGACAATGATTTTCTGTACACAATTTTATTCATAGTTTGACTTTATAAAATATCTTGTATAAAATATCTCTACTGTGTCATTTGAAGTCTTTCATGAGAACATCTTGCAAGATGGTTATTTGGAGAATGTCAGCCCAGTGACAAAAATGCTGAATGGCTGACCTTGTAATTTAGTAGGATAAAAGCTGATATTCAAGTTATTGCTTCAAAATTTTATCTCCATGGTGGTGCAGATGCCACCTCTACAAGGGCCAAATGGAAAACAAGCTTAGAAAATACACTTCTTTCTTCAGAAAAACATGCACAGTTAAGCAGTTGTGTCAACATTTATGCTAGTACTCAGCTGTATTTTTCATTCTTTGTATCACCACCAAGAAGTCCATTACATATATAGTTATGTAAATACTCCTTCTTAGAATATATCACTTGGAAAGGAACTACAACGATCATGTAGTCCAAATACATATTCTTGCTATAACCTTTCAGAAGAATTGTTGCTTCTTATTCCCAGGTTACAGATTGTATGCCTGAATCATAATAATGAATGTTAAACTCTAATTTTGAAAGAAAGGATTAAGATATATCTATTATATGCATTTGTGGAAAGATGGCAAATATTTTAGTATCTTCACTTTGCATCTTTATCATCAAAGTAAAGTTTGAAACAAATTGATCCGTATTTGTCACATTAATGTGTTCCCCCTACATCATTTTCCCCCCAAAAACATGAAACTTGAAACAGATGTCCTGCTTCTTTATTTTGAATCAGAACTTCTCACTTCTATCGACCATGTCAGCTTAGAAAGTTCCAACACAGGTTTTGTGTGGGCAGCTCTTACATTTAGACATGTAACCAGAATTCATGAAGCCAGTATTCTCATTTACTTAACAAAAGACACAGCCAAGAATCCATCAATATTGTATGTATGATAGGCAGCTTTGAGCCATCTCATGCCTAGATATTTGTTTTGACATTTCCTAATAAAAATCTTTCCTACAAAAACTCTATGACATTTAAGAGGCCGATGCTCAGAATTTTTTGCCAGACCAACAAAACATTATGCCACAAGTATCATCCCAACCCCTGTCAAAAGTAAATTATGCTTTCGGTTCTGTCACCCTCCCACATGCAAAAAAATAATTTGTTTATAGTCAGAAGATTTTGCTGATGTAGAGCAACTCCAGGGCAGCAGCCAAGGTTCAGTTCAACAATTTGGCTTAAGCCAGCTCCTGAATGGATTGAACTACTAAAAAAAATAAGCATTGCTGCAGTTACATTTATGTTTTTTCAGGGGAGGTTCACTGTTCTGCATAGGAATATGGGAGTTTTTTTCACAGTCATGGAAGGCATAAGGAAGTGAGTAACATCTTTTTGCTCCAGTGCACATCACAGCCTTGTGGCTGAATAGATAAAGGTTGCCTTGTCTCATTTGAAACTAGTGGTGGTTATTCATCTTGTCCCTTCAGTTTCCTTCAGACACAGTAGTTCATTAAAGTGGAAGAAATAGTGAAATTGCAAGATATCTTGGAGATTAGTATCTGTCCCCTTGTATTGGCACTGTTATAATTCTTGGAGTTCTCTCTTTGAGACATGCTTCTCAAAGCACAACCAGCTCTGGCCAAAAAATTATCACTTAGGCAGTCTTCACATAGATTTCATAGTGCACTTTTGAAGAGTAGCAAAAAAGTGAAAGTGTGAGAGAACCAAATATGTTTTAAGTCCTTTGGGAAATTGAAGCAGTATTCATGCTACTAAGGGAACATTTAGCTAGTTTTATTAGCTGACAGGCACCCACTTCCTTCAGGGCAGAGGGATGGATATTCATGCTTGTAATCAGCTCTCACTAGCTTCTGCACAGCTGGTAAAACACATGCACTGGAATTCAGGGGAGACTACAGCGGTAACACGGACAAAAGCATGACCAAAATGAGGATGCACTTGAACCCTCATTAAAAAATTAGGGAGCTGTTGTAGTTCAGTATTGAGCGTGTTGTAGGCCAGCAGGAGAGGAAAAGCACTGAGTGAGAACATAAAGAAGGTTTTTTTTGTGCTAAGAGGAGTGTAAAAAGAGAATTAAACATTTCATTAGAGAGAGGAGGAAAGAGAAACCACACTCAGATAAAATGGAATATAAAAGCATACAAAATAGATGAGATAGAATGAGCAGTTCTTCTCTTGCTTCTCCAGCTGTCAAACCCTTTTTTTGCATCTCTTCCTGACACACACAAAAATCACTGCCTATGATCCTTTCTCCCCTCAGGACAAGAGCCTAGCTTTTGTCCATGAAAATCTGATTGCTCTCTAAGCCCTTTTCTTTTGTTATTGAACAAATAATGTCTTGAACTATTAAATGGCTGTAAAACCTTTCCAGAGTCTCTCTCTTGGGCATCTTCGTGTTTCAAAAAGACACTTCTTCTTGTGTGCATACAAATTCACTTAGCAGACTGTCAGACCTAAGGCTATGCAATGCTTTTGTTTGGTTGCTACTATTGCACCTGACACAGTGAAGACCTAATTTGGACCTTCATCCACTTATTGTTCAGAAAACTTAGAGCAGAATTTCTGCTGTAGTAAAGGTTTTCTTTCTTTTAAAAATCAGACCATTCTAAGACTACTAAATGAAAAAAATTCATTGACATTTTTTTGTCTCGCTGGGGACTACTAGAGACAGAGATTCCAGAGATAGATCCCCTGTAAAAAAAAAAAAAAAAGGCAATTCATTAAATCAAAGCCATAAAATCTTTACACACTGAAGTAATTTTTTAAATCACTTTCAGTCTATTCTCAGGTCCCTAACATTTAGGTATTAGCCAATGCAAGTCAGCCATTAGCTCTTTGGGGAGGTAATATTTTTGGTAAAACAAAATTAGCCTTTTATAGCTCGAATCTACTGACTTGCTTATGTTCAGGTAGTGAGTCAAAGAAGTAAAATGCATATGTGAACAGAGCTCTGCAATGTGAGGCATGCAAGAGAAGAGAGTGCATGCCAGTAAACAGAAAGTAGGGGCTATGTCCAGGGATGGGGAGCTTAGAAGACAAAGATTAAAATCAAATGTTTGTATGAGAACAAATGAGAACATGAGATAAATGGTTATTGAACATAGATGATGAAGCCAGAATTTTTTTATTATTGTTATTATTATTATTATCATCTAAGCTGACCTCTTAAATAACAAAGTTTATAAGATTTCTGCAGAATTAAAAGAGCTGAGTCTTAATTGAAATTTCCAGGGAAAACCAACCACAATTTTATCACGGTACTCACTAGTTAATTATCTTCACTGTTAAACATTAAAGCCTTATTCTATCACTCTAAATTTGTCTTGCTTCAGCTTCCAGCCATTGAATTTTGCTACACTTTTGTCTACTACATTAGAGAACCCTTGATCAAAGTTTTGTTTGCCAGGAGATACTTCCAGGATGCACGACAGTCATTCACCCACACATGGGAGCAGGTACACCATCCTGCTTAAATTTATCCCTTTTATGTCTTTGATAAACAGATTAAAACCCTCAAGGAGGCCTGCTTCCAAATCTTTTAATCATTCTCCTGTATTTTCTACAAACTTTCTCCAATTGCGACTACCACAAAGAGTACTGCATTCTATATGGGTGCTTGCACCTATAGTAAGATCATATTGCCCCCTAATTTTACACAAGACTTCCCTCTTTATACTTCTAACTCTCTCTTTTGGGAACTCACATTTAGCTCATTATCCACTGTGTACATTCAAATTCATTTCAAAGTTGTTGTTTGCCAGGCTAAAATTTCCCAGCTTGTCAGCACAGTCTGCAAGTATTTGCCTTTAAACACAAGTACCACACAGAAAAATCAAGATTGTCTTCATATTTTGGGAGTGTGCAAGGTGATACTTAAGCAAAAACTGCATTCTTAACAATGCCTTCATAATTTAACCCTCCTAATTGTCTAGTTTTTTGCTTATAAGTTCTTTTTTTCTTTGCAGGTATTGAAAATCATGGGAAAAATCATTCCTGAATTAGAAAAAAACACCAGCAAACCAGAAAGCATACCTTTACTTCATCCCCATTACAAGGCTTATTATTATTCTTATTTTTATGAAATAAATCTCATTGTGCTGTATTGTACCTAAAAGGCTGAGAACTGAAGTATGGCATATGTGTTACAATCACATGCCCAGAAAACTGGGGTACAGCTGCTGTGAGGTGAGGGGCCAAATAAGGGCCCTGGGCACAGATTTTCCACAATATTTAGCTCCTAAGTTCTGTTGAGTTCTCCTTTTTCTATCTTCTCCTCTTTAAAGATCTATTTTGCTAAATCAAGGAATTATTTTCTAACTATGCAGAATGCAAAAGCAGTATTTTGTTCTATTATATGTTTGAATCTGATTTTCTTTTTTAGGCTCAAAATCTTGCTCTGTGGAAAAAGTAACGAATCATACACGGGCTAAAACGTTAGTGTTCAATCAGAACAATCTGGTTTAACAGACTTAACAACATGGCTTACTTAATTAAAACAGAAAAATCTAATAATATCATTTAAATTGTTCTACACAGAAAAAAAACCCCAACCAACTGACCAATCAAAAATAAAACCCACAAAAACACACAAAAAAGACAAACTTCCACCTTTCCTAGTGTTTATTTTTGTTGTGTGGTGCTTGCCTTTCTTGTGTACCTTTCATCTCGAGACTAATGGTTTCCGTCTTCCTAAACAAAGTAGGGGAAATAGGAGGCGATAGTAATAAGCATACTGAGGTCTTTGCTGGAAGCAGTATGAAGTTCATGACAGGGATTTTTTTCTCTTTGGTCTTCCACTTAGGGCTACTTTCATTTGTTTTTTTCTCATAGCCCCGTCTGTTTCCCTCTCAGCACCTTTCATCTACACCTAGAGGGCAGGACAGAGGCCTCCCCCCGCCTCAGCTCTGCACCAGGGTTGATGTTTGTCACCCATTGACTCCTGCCCTGGCCAGGACGGTGCCACTGGGGATCATAGGAAAAGCTGAGACTGGAGAGACCACAGGTACTACTCCTTTTAGCAGCTGTCATACCAGCCTGAGCCCAGCTGCAGCCACAGCAAACCTGGATGAGGCACAAGAACCTGCAGTGCCAGGGCATAGCAAAAGGTCTACAGCTTTTTGCTAGTCATGGCAAAAATCACATTTACTGGGCTACAATCATTTGTTGTCTCTTGAGAGCGGTGATTGTATCTTCTGCATTTTGATTGCATCTGACCCATTTTTAGATATTTTGTGGTTTCACCGGGGGGTTGTGCAGTACACCAGGAACTTACCACAAGAGGGTTGGAAACACAGCCCCATGTTGGGCTCCAAAGAAGGCTGTCATGGTTTAGCGACAGCACTTCAGTCCACAAGCCACTTCTCCCCTCCCCATCTCTCAAGTGAGAGACACAAAAGGGAGAGATCACAGGTTGAGAGATGAACAAATTACTGGAAACAGCAATGAGATAAGAAAAACAAACAGTAACTGCAAAAATATTAGTAACAAAATGTATAAAAGAGGGTGATTTACAGGCAAAAATGCTCACAAGCCTGGGACAACAAAAAACAATGGTCGACAGGCCCTCCATGCTCCATGCTTTCTTCCTTGACTGTGAGCCACCCCCACCTTCTTGGAAGAAGAATCCCTTATTTCCTCTCTCCAGCAGTGACATGAGGTTGTACAGGATAACAATCTAGGTATCAAAAATCATGTAAGCACAGTAAAACTAGCAGTCTTACACTTACTTAAATTAGATTAGGTGACGTATCCTTTAGCTGTCAAGGTGTCCAGAATATTTGTCCTTATTTTTAAGATATCATTTTTTTTCTAAAATTCAAACTTTCTATAATGTAATACTTTTTAGTATGTATATTCAATTTGTAAATAATTATTTTAGACCAGCTGGCAGTTTCCACTTTAAACTTGCAAGAGGTCACTCATGTCTGCAGATCTGTATACCCTTCCAGCTGTATTTGTTGATCCAGTAAAAGATGCTATCTCTTTCTGTGGAGCTTATCATGCTTGTGTCCTTAAAACACCTCAGCTATAATAAAACTACCATTAAATTATGATGGATTCTTTCACTGCTCCTGTCAGTGTCCTTATTTTTTCCATTTTAAAAAAAAGGGAAGATAGACCAAGGGCAAAGAACCTCTGATCCTAAATTGAAAGCTCCAGACGACCAATGCAACATACAAACTAGGAAAATATTTTGAGCTGGTTCAGGGAGAATACAAAACACAGAAGCCTACTTGAACCTGTTTCTGTTCATGCTTAGCAAACTGAAGGTGTAGTCTTTGATTAATTTCAGCTAATGCAAATTTATCCCCAGCTATCCACTCAGTTCTTTCCGTGGTGGGCTAGTCCACCCTATTTATAGAGGAATTAGAAGAGAAGGATATTTCTTTCAGAGCATGCTGAAGTCGTGGTCTTTTTCAGACTGTGACTGTATTTAGTCAATATGAGGTATAGCTGAGGATTGAGAGAAAGCACAGGTACATTCCACATCTCTCTGATGGCTTTTTTAACCACTGAATAAGGCAATTTGCATCTGAGTTGTTTTATAATATCTATTTATGTAGCCTGAAAATGCCTTAATTTTTGGCATTTGTAATGTTTCTGTTCACAAACTAAAACTTTTAATTTGTTAAATTACAGTTCTTGATGTGTAAGATTTCACCCTGAGGATCTTAAATAGCTCAGACATTAGAAATTTTTTTTTCTTGTGTTGTCCAAGACAATTCTACCAACACTCTCAGAACACCACAAAAGAACAAGAAAAATTTCTTTTCTCTATGAGGTCACAAATTTCCAAAGCCACTGGCCTTCTGGCTCTCAGAGGAGGGAGGATCATTTAAAGCAGAAAGTGGCTGATGCACCTCACTCATTGTGACTTCTCTTTGCATGTGCCACCTCACCTTTTACTTGTGATTATGTGACATCCTTCTGGCTACTGCAGCAAGGGAAACAAATATAAATGTATTTGTGTATTTTTAGTTGTCTAGAATGCAATGATTGTGCTGTCACTTTTGCGTCGCATTTTGTCTCCCACTCCCATCTGTTCTGTTCTTCTGCTGCATCCTCTACATCCTTCTTTGTCACCTGATTCTCTCACTACCTCTTCCCTTCAGAGGACTGGGAGCAAGGAGGAGAGACTGTCATCTGACCCAAGAACTCTCCACAGATCACTTTCAAATGGTATAGAGACCACACAATAAGGGCTGTAGTCCTTTCATCCTTTATTCCCCAGGTAAGTGCAGAGTTTACCGATTTGAGCTTAGAGGTTTTAGCAGAATTTTAATTTGCCTCCTGACAAATATAACAAATCTGCAGAATTTATGCTGAAAATGTGTTGCATTGTTTGTATTGCATTCACCAATGAACACGATCAAAGGAGAAAGGCTCATGCCTCAGTTTGATAGGCGATTATAGGAGATTTGATAGGAGACCAGAGGAAAGTAACACTGTTAATGTGTTGTGGAATTGTAATTGGAGTCCTGAACCAAGGCTATTAAACCTGTTGTTCTGAGAACTGACTTTAAGATATCCTTATTTATTAGATATTCATCCCAGTATATTCCATAGTCCTAGAACACTTATTAGTTTACAGGTGTAAATTAGTCACTTTGGGTATCCAAAACAACTTCTGTCATTTGTTTTCTTTGATAGAAAATGGAATAATCTTTCCAATAAGATTAAATCTGCCTGCAATTATGTTATGCATTTTTTGAAACTATTTTTTATTTCCCAAAAAGCCTGTGTACTTAAATATTTGCTCCTTAATATCTTGGTTGGTAAAATTTAATACAAGAATTTGCTCTAGCTAATTAAATTCAGACATCTTTTCAGTTTGTATTCTCATCATTGTAAGAGTTTCAATACCACCATCAGATTTTCACTTATATGCATTGGGAAAAAAAATTTAAATCTTTTGTTTTCATTTTCATCAAAGAAGGTGCACAAACAGGGGAGACATCAGTATATCAGGTGTTTTGTGAAAAAATTGCTATTCTGTTTGTATCTTGATGCATGCTCTTTTTCCCTGTCTTCTTCAACCAATCAAAAAAATATACTGACACTTTTTACTCTTTCAGTTTTAAGTTATGTTGGATTAGCAATATATTGCTGATGTGTACTTGGATAATAATTGGGAATTTGATGTGACAATCACTCACTGTGTCTCGGGCAAAATCTTTTTTAGTAATTTCTAATGATTAGATGTAATCACCTGGGTATTGAAATGACAGCACTGAATATTTCAGGCAAGAAGAGGGGAAATGAGGGTAGAAAGATGACTTAGTTCATGCAGAGAGAGCAATAGCACGTATTACTAACTCGTTTTGCTTTCTGCTGAGAAGCAACACTATATAAGCGAGAAAGACTCCTCAGACAGTTGTGCCTGCTTAAGTGAATGCACAAATCCATGTGTTTCGTGGCATATGCAGATACCTGTATAAACTGTTGTAGCAAAACCCGCCATTACAAATAAATCTGTCCATTTCTTTCTGTATCATCCTTATTTCTGATAGGAGCCCTTCAGAATATTCTTGTGTGGCTAATTAGGCTAATTTGGAAGACTGGTTTACTCTTTCACTCTGGGTTATCTATACAGTGTGGTATGTGATAACATGTCCCTCCTGAGGTCTGATGGTACTCTTTCGGAACAGATAAAGGAAAAACACGTCTTATTAATCCTGCAGAAACTTTTGCACCAAAAACATTTTTCTGATAGGTGAGGTCATTCAACAGCTTCTTCAAAATAGAACTGCTAATTTGGTTTCTATTGCAGAAAGGTCTTTTTTGAACCTAGTGAACTCCACTTTGAAGAATGAGCTATCAGATAGTTGTTCTGCTATGATTTAGCACTCACTTGGTTTTCTTTATTTTTTTCCTGAAGAAAACCAGCAAATTCTTCTTACTATCATTACTCATCCATTATACTATATGTTTACACTTCCGTCTTAGTAGAATTGAAAATTTATTTTCCTGGGTGTGTAAGCTCGGGACTGTGACCTTAAAAAAATAACTACAGATAAAAAAACAAAAAAAAAACCAATTCATTGTTAAGCTGATACACTGAACATATAATAGGAACAATAACTGACTTGCAGACCCTCAGCTGTAATGATGAGTTTCTTCTTTACCCTTGTGTCTCTTTGCAGATAATAGGTTTTTAAGAACTCCCATTTTTCAGTTATATTTCCCAGGAAATTTGTCCAGCAGGCCGCTATGTTCAAGGCTACACTTTGCTGAAACAAATATATAAAAGAGAAAGCATCTTTAAAAAGATGTATTATGTGCAGTATTTAACAGGAAAATTGTTTGCCTTTAAAAAGACATTCCAAGTTCTATCTACAACTGTTTATGTGAATGTACTTGTAAGTGAGCCAAGGGGCTGAAAGTCCAGAGGACCTCAATTTACTGAAGGAGTTATTTTACCAAAGGTAAAACATTATTAGATTCGCAACAGACCACACCATTTCAAAGATTTCCTTAAGATTTTGCAATGCACAAATTATCAGCCAGGTGTGCAGAAGAATGGCAGGTGACTCTACCCAGCAAAATTAGGGGTTGCATCGAAAAGTCTTTGAAAATTTGCTCATGTGGTTTTAAGGGAATGTGTTTACTTGTTTGCTTTTGCCATCAGCTGAAATTGTGGGAAAGAAAAACTTGTGTGGAAAAATTTTTCTGTATTTTAACAAGAGATAAGAAAATATGTATGCTTGCTATACTGTATTTAATGTTTTAGCCCAGCTCTGTTTTGTCTGGCCCTAGAGAATAAGACAGGATCTGCTTTTGACAAAGTAAGATTAGTGTGTTCTTTTGTTGTGCTCTGTGTTCTTGCATATTTAAGCTTGAAGTCTAAGTGATTGACAAGGTGAAAGGAATCTAAGATCCAGTTACAAAAGAAAATATCTCAAGCAGAAATTACTAGCACGGGGCAGTTTTAAAATATGCTCTGGTAACTAGAAGAAAATTATCCAATTCCTTTGGCTATCATTCACTTATATTTTTCCCAGCAACTTGGCAACACAAAGTATTTGCTTTTTTAATAGTGGTGGTCTTTAAATTTACTTTGATCAGCACTCTGAAAGAGCTTTGTAGAGACAGCTGTACACTAAATTAGTAATAGAACTGAATTACGAAAATACTTTAGTGGATCTTCAGGCTATCAAAATCATAGAGAGCTGTTTGTTACTCTGATTGTTATAAAACTGATTACCCTATTTATTTTTGGTCTGGATGACTCAACCATATCACTGGTAATATATACATAATTCCATGTCATTTTTAAAAAACATTATGGTAAAACTTACCAGAGGACTCTTATAATTAAGGAATGCACTTTTCCTGGGCACAATCTGGACACAGAGTGGACGATTTTGCATCTAGCAATTTCTCTTAAAGTTGGGTTGAGAAGTCACGATTATAACCCTTGCCAAGGGAAAACCCTCAAATATGGATTAAACAGACTTTTGCATCACATCTGAAAGCAAAAGTGTCTTAGGAGAGTCTCCTGTAGAAGAGTTAGGTTACTGGGGAAAAAAGATCATCACTTAAAAAGCGACAATTGCTTTCTGCTAGTAATATTGTGCATTTGTGTGATACAATGTGCACTTTCACATATGTGCAGGAGTATACATACAAACTCACTGGAAAAGTAAATTCTGTCGTGAGCATTTCAGGAGCATATAAAGGTCATGTAAAGATGAGCTCTGAATAAATCAGAGCCCACTTCAGTTATGCTATCAGCAGAGTGTTTGGGCAGATAGCCAGAAGTCACTTTTATCCACAAAGACTGGAACAACTTACTGAAGAGATAGCTCATCTAATGCAGAAGGTCCCTCCTTACTCTTCCCAGGACAATGCCAGTATGACTGACGTAAAAGTAGCCTTCATTTTATTTTATCTAAAACATTTTGCCAGAGGAAACTTTTCTAAGTGTGCCCACTCACTTAGAAAGCCTGTCAGATAACCTATCACCACACCTCAAATTCCAGGTTCAGAGGCCTTTCTTTGGAGTGCACCTGAATTGTAAAAGACTTTCTTTCAAAACAAATAAGGATATGAAGAAAGAAAGATGGCTGAAATGTGTGGCACTAATACAGCTGTGTAATTCATGCATTTAAAGAGGCCTGGAGATTATGGGTTCGAGTCTTTTTGTTAAGGTAGTGAATGCCAACATAAAATTTACAATAATATGGTATAACCTGGTTTGCACATACATTTTGTAAATATGTGCAAGGATGGCCAGATATGAGGGATGGTGTTTAGTCTGTTTGTATTTTTTTGCCCAATTCCTTACAGCACTGACACTTCTGTGGTCCTACATTTAGTACATATGTTTATGTGATTCCTTCTAGAAGATTTTTAACCAGTTGGCCAGATTCATACACTTCTTTCCAGAGAGGAAGATATGTCATGGATGACTCACTTGCTCCTGTTGTGTAGATATTGAGAAATTACATAGTGGAGAGAGTTTCTTGGTGCCCATGTTAAGGAAAAGATAAAGGACAAATTCAACCCTGATTTGATTTGTACTTGAGACAGATGCTATAACTGCATCTGAAGTGAGATAAAACTTATTTTGGTGTTTGCTTCTTGTTAGACAAAACCAAATCCCACTCCAATACAGGTATCCATATGAAACACTCTATTCTGATCACAGAACTTTTTCTGTTGCACTTATCGATAAATTTGAAGTGGTCTCAGAAGTAAGTAAGTTTCACTGCCTTACATTCCTGCAAAAATAGGATCTGAAACATCAGTTTTTCCCATCATGCATCAGAGAAAGAAGTAGAAATTACATCTTTCAGACTGCTGATTAGCAATATGCCTGTCAGACAGAATTGACACCAGTGCCTTAGGTCTTCATAGAAATCTCAAGTGGGATTAAAATAAGTTTAAGCTGTCAGGCTTTCTAACTGTATGCAAGAGCATGCACTTGAGGCATGGTCACAGGAGTAGATGGTTGAATAGGTAGACTGACAGGCCAAAGGTGTTTCTCCATGATCTATGTCTTCCAGGCATGACAATTCCCAGAGCCCTGGATTTTAGGGGTGGCAATAGGACAAACCGATGCTGTAGCAGTTCTTCTCCAGTGAAACAAACAGTGAATTTATCTCGAGTTTGAGAATTTGTTCATGTTTTTTCCTTGTCCACTTTGTTCTGTGAATTCTAAACAGAAACATGAATAGAGAAGTACCCCACTGTTTAGTTTCTCACTTGCAGGATACTATGACAAGTTTGTACTTCGGCATGAAAGTGCCAGGATCACAAAATTTAGTATAAATATATTTGGTTAAAGCTCTTTGCTGTAAACGCATAAAAGAAAAAAAAAAAAAAAAGTGAAAGGAAGTCTCCTGTGATTCTTAGTTTATTTTCCCTGCTACTTTTAAGGCATTTATTTGAAAGTTCAAACAGCCACTGAATGTAGCCAAACTGTCAAGGCGTGTGTCTAACATTACACAGCTAAAATTTGATACTCTCGGGTAACTTGGGGCTCTAATTATATACTGACCTAAATTTTTCAAAAGTGATTTTAGGTGTTTCTCCTGGGATGCACAATTTGAGCCTGTTCAAAGACACCAAATCTTTATAGGTTTAAAATGCCTTTTGTGTTTAATTATCTGGATCTTTTAAGAAAAGATAAATTAGGAGGTTTAAGGACTTACTCAGTCCTGATATTCTGAAATTTTTACTGGCTGGAAGTCATCGTAAGTCCTTATAACTATCATCTGGGGCAAAGGTCTAGCAGAAGTCTTGTGCCAAAATCAGTAATTAGGCTGAACTAGTAAAGGCAAGAAAACATCTATGATTGCAAGGTTCGAAGGGGGAAGGGGATACAGCTGGGCTCTCTGGAAACAGGACCAAGCGTTGCAAGCCTGAGTTAGGGGTGAAATCAGTAGCCAAGCTGAAGTGTATGTATACTAATGCACACAGCATGGGTAACAAACGAGAAGAGCTGGAAGCCGTGGTACAGCAGCAAAGCTGTGATGTAGTCACCATCACAGAAACATGGTGGGATGACTCACAAGACTGGAGCACTGCACTGAATGGTTACAAGCTCTTCAGAAATGATAGGAAAGGGAGAAGATGTGGAGGGGTGGCCCTTTGCATTAGAAGGCTTTTGATGCCATGGACATTGAAATTAATGATGATGAAGTGGAATGCCTATGGGTAAGGATTAAGGAGACGGCCAACAAGGCTGATGTCCTACTGGGAGTCTGTTATAGACCACCCAACCAGGATGAGGAGGTAGACAACTTATTCTACAAGCAGCTAGAGAATGTTTCAGGGTCACCAGCCCTTGTTCTTGTAGGTGACTTTAACCTACCAGACATCTGCTGGGAACTTAATACAGCAGAAAAGAGGCAGTCCAGGAAGTTCTTGGAGTGCATGGAGGACAATTTTCTGTTGCAGCTGGTGAGTGAGCCCACCAGGGAGGGACTACACTGGACTTATTGTTTACAAATAGAGATGGGTTTGTGGGAGATGTAGTGGTTGGAGGGCGATTGGGGCATAGGGACCATGAAATTATAGAGTTCTCGATATTTGGTGAAATGAGGGCGAACATCAGTAAGAGTTTTACATTTGGACTTCAGGAGGGCAGACTTTAACCTATTTAGAAGACTTATGCAGAGAGTTCCTTGGGAAGCAGCCCTTAAAAACAAAGGAGTACAGGAAAGGTGGGCATACTTCAAAACAGAGATCTTGAGGGCACAGGAACAGANAAGGTGGGCATACTTCAAAACAGAGATCTTGAGGGCACAGGAACAGACTGTTCCTGTGCAACAAAAGATGAGTCGATGAAGTAAACATCCATCCTGGATGGAC
>VZRZ01000788.1:11927-36217 GCA_013398175.1 Climacteris rufus
TGCTGGGGTCACTGAGCTGGGCTGGGGCTGCACTGCAAACTGCTCCTGGAGAAGTGCTGGGGTCACTGAGCTGGGCTGGGGCTGCACTGCAAACTGCTCCTGGAGAAGTGCTGGGGTCACTGGCGCCGCTCATGCTTGGCTCTCCTCAGCAGTCAGAGTGTGATGCCATCCTCGGCTTGTGTCTACACTATAACTGCTGCAGATAGGTTCCTCTTTTCCCTAGAATTCTAGTTAAACTATGTGTACTTTGTAGAGAATATTAATGGAATTTGACTTGATTAGATTGATAAAGGGGAAGGAAGAGAATAGTCATGGTATGTGGGGAGTGACAGAGTCACTCGCAGGTAACTGAAGTCCTGTGGTAAAAATGATGCATATTATGAAGACCATATCAGCATATACTGCATCCAAATCGGGAATGTTTGTAAGTGTTGATAAATACAAATGACAAAATAACTGTATTGAAAACATCAGTGCTTTGATTTAAACAACATAAATAACATCCATAAATATTTTTGTATGACTTCTCAATTTTTACTTTTGATTAGAGTTACGGAAGGAATTGATAATTTTTAATCCTTCTGCCTCTGTCATGTTTTTCTTTTTAATCCTTCTCCTAAACAAAAATACTAAATTCAAAATTCTCTGTGTGTTTTCGTTAGAGGAGACAACTGATGGAGGAAAGGAAATGGTTAAAGGCATCTTGGAAGATGTGGTCGAGTCAGCTGTGAAAGGTAGCAAAGTTTTCAAAAGTAAAATAATTGCGTATGTATTGCCAAGCTTTTATTCCCATGATTACAGAAGCATGGAAGTTATTTTTGTTACTAAATATCTTGACAAGAATACTTACTGAGGCAGCAAGAACAGGTTTTCATTGTATCACAATATGCTTTTGCTGATAGCTGAGAAACTTTCTAGTTTATCAGTGAGACTTCTGTCCCACTCGGTGGTAGAGCCTCACAAGGTCATGGGATGGAAAACTCTCAATGTGTGGTTTTAATAATTGTTCCTTTTTCCCCTTTAGTTGCTGAAGAAAAGCATGTAACAGAACCAGTGAAGGCTCTGCCTGCATTAGAGACTGCAGATACTCTTCTGTCTGGCTCTAGCAATGAAAACGTACAAACAAATGGGATTCCAGATGATGGGCAGTCTGTTTCCTCCACTGATAATCTGGTAAATACCTGCACTGGAGGCTAACACACATTTAGGAAAGGAGAAATGTTTTCATTGTGCCAACTAATAGAGTGGGATTTTGTGGAGGAAAGGGACAGAAGCTCTAATGTGTGTGTCCTGCTCAAAGGTTCAGAAAGGAAGCAGCTGCTGCAATTTAAGCATATATTGAAAATACCTGTCCTAAAATTTGTTCTATTGGTTGTATTTTAATACAGAGTTGGGACAGAGGTAAAGAGTCAGTCAACACGTGTGAGAAGATCGAGATCCCTTGTAATCCTGTTTGGATTTAGTTTACACTTTGCTAAGTGTACTGTTTTCTTCAATGTGTAGCTGATTCTCAGAGGAGCTGTGGAATCTCCTGACTACTGTTTCTTTGTCTCACTGAGCGTCTCTGTTGTGTTTCTTACTCTCAAGGAAACTGATGTATCTGGACATCAAGCTGCTGCCAGATTTTCCCATGTTCTACAAAAGGATGCCTTCCTTGTGTTCAGGTCACTGTGCAAGCTCTCCATGAAACCACTCGGGGATGGACCACCAGATCCCAAGTAAGGACGTTGTTTATTACTCTGTCCTCTCCAGGCAGCTTTGGGAGACAGTTAAGTAGCTGCTGGATAGTAAAGCAGGTCTTCAAAATTCACCTGTCAGGTTTAGTTAGCTTGATGAATCTAGGATTGAAAATTGCTTCAAATTATTAAAAATTTAATACTTGAGATTTTTGTGTAATAGGCTTATTAATCTTAGCAGTTGAAGTGGTCTTGATTATAGTATTTGTGAAGCTTTTGATGGGGGAGTGGGGTGCTTAATTAGCACTGAGTTGCATCTATTAAGCTAGTCTAAGATGTTAATATTCCTGAAAAAAATTCCAAATTAAGGTGGCAGATGTTCAAAAATCACTTGGCTGATTTCTACCCTCTTGCCCCCCGCATTGCAATGAATTAAAATAGCAGTAATTTCTTCTTGACATGGAAGAAATGGTACATTGCTAATGTTAAATACAAGTTTATACTCAGAAATATAGAAATGCATTTAATGTTGATTTTTTTCTAGATCTCATGAATTACGTTCCAAGGTTGTGTCTCTCCAGCTGCTTCTCTCAGTGCTGCAGAATGCTGGTCTGGTTTTCAGGACACATGAAATGTTCATCAATGCAATCAAGCAATATCTTTGTGTAGCATTATCTAAAAATGGAGTATCTTCTGTTCCTGATGTGTTTGAGCTCTCTCTTGCCATCTTTCTCACACTGCTTTCAAATTTTAAGACCCACTTAAAAATGCAGATTGAGGTGAGAGACTTTTTATCCACAATTTGCATATGCTCTAGTTCTCAAAATGCTGCAATGGTAAAAAGACAGCTGAAACTTAAATTTTAAGGTCTTCGTTTGGTTTACTTGCTAATCTAGTATATTACTACTGTATGCAAATTGTAGTGTGCATGAAATATTACTCTTCAGGAGAAATTACCAAACAGAAATGAATCTATACATTTGATGTGGTTCTAATGTGTTTCAGATCATCAAATGTTTAACCTTATTTATTTTGCAGGTGTTCTTCAAAGAGATCTTCCTGAATATTCTAGAGACCTCTTCTAGTTCCTTTGAACACAAATGGATGGTGATTCAGACTTTGACCAGAATTTGTGCAGGTATTTCCACTGTGTAAAAAAACACTTCCTCTGGCAGCAGATGAAAATTATTTTGAAAACAAATGCCACATATAATGTTTAAGTATGAAAATTTGAATTTGATCCTAGAATGCTTGGGTTAAATGTCTGGATTCATGCCCACTGCCTGCTCCACCTGGCTAATTGCTTTTAAAAATGCTATTGCACAGAATCCTAATAATTCCATTTTCTTTTCTTTTCCAGATGCCCAGTGTGTGGTGGATATTTATGTTAACTATGACTGTGATTTAAATGCTGCTAATATATTTGAACGCCTTGTAAATGATTTGTCCAAAATCGCCCAGGGACGAAGTGGGCATGAGTTGGGAATGACACCTTTGCAGGTAAGGGAAACAACTTTGAAGATAAGGTACTATCATTTCATAGATGGTGCTATCTCTGCATCATTACTGATACTTCCTGTGGTTCGTGTTGTCTGTAACCTACTGATGTCACTTACTTTTTATTAGTTTGCTAATTTGCAATTGGATGCTGAAGCAGTGCCATTAATTTCCTTGGTGATTTTGCTGCCTGTTTGCACTGGAAGACCAGGCTGGTTCTGAGCTCCTTGGTTGGACTGCCATGGGAGAGAGAACCAAATGAGCCTTCCTCTGCCTCAGTCAACTGACTTCCCTTCTGGAGCTCATGAACCAGTGGTACTTCATATGGGATATATGCACAGACGTCGTGCTGTATCTCCACCACAAGCATTTGAAGATTATACTTACCCAGTCTTTGGAGGAGACTGGTGTAGAGACTGTTTTCAGCACTGTTTGATGCTTTGTTTCTTCTTTTTTATTATTTTATTATTATTTTTCTTCATTTTTTCAGGAACTAAGCCTGAGGAAAAAAGGACTTGAATGTTTGGTTTCTATTTTAAAGTGTATGGTAGAATGGAGCAAAGACCTTTATGTGAACCCCAACCATCAGACTAGCTTGGGTAAGATTGTTTCCTTACAGAGAGACTAATTTGTTTAATCAGTTTGTTCAGTGTTTAGAAGCTATTCAGAAGGGTGGATGCCAGGTATGTACCTAACAATTTGTTTATACAAGTGAAGTGTTTCACAGACAGTTGTTAGTGCTGTTGCAGTAACCAAGTTCTCGAAGTGCCTGGTTTGAATAACCACATTCTGTTGATGAGCTTTAGCCAGGCCCTTGTCCACACTATAAAAGCTCACACAGAACAAGACATGTGAGCAGTTTTGGAGTTACTAAACTGAAGTGCCAGAATTTCTCCATAGATGCTGCTGCTTTTCTGCCTTTTGTTGGATTATTTTAGAATTGCATGTCAATAGAACATCTTCATGTAGTGTAGTGCAGACTGCCAAAAAGTATACATAGTGAAATAAGAATATTGACTCATAGATTTCTACTTAAAAGTTCTGCAACTAAAAGCTCTTGACTGAACAAGGATAACTTAAATCTCACCGTGTTTCTAAACAGGTTCATACAAACCATCTGACCAGGAAATGGCTGAAGGTAAATGCCTGGAGAGTGGAGGGAGACGGAGTAGTGTCAGCTCCTTGGACTCCACTGTATCGTCAGGAGTTGGCAGTGTTGGTACTCAAACTGCTGTCCCAGATGATCCAGAGCAATTTGAAGTCATCAAGCAACAAAAGGAAATAATTGAACATGGCATAGAACTGTAAGCCCAGAATGACAGCAGAACAAAAGTTCACTACTAATAAAATATTGTGTGTGACAGTATTGTTTCTTATGGTCTCACAACTGTAGGGACACTTACAGACTGATATTAGTGCTGAAGACTCTTGCCTGCTGTTGTCAAAAACCAGTGCTGGAGGCTGTTGTAGTTAAAAGGGATTTCATAAAATCCTGAGTGGAATGGAAGGTGTTTTCACAGCTTTCATTTTTGCTGGCTCCACTGCACAAGAGTGTGTATGCCTGGAGAGAAATTGCTTTGAGGGGGCATGGCTGTCTTTTATTGAAGTAGAGTTTGGAGAATTAAATCACTGTCCAGCTTTTTCATTAATTTGAAGGTCTTCATGTCTGTAAATGCTAGAAAAGGGTCTTGAACAGCAACTTTTTTAACATCTCATGTAAAGTCTCTAATTTTTAATGTTCAAAAAGGTCAGTTTTGAAGTGAGTTTTCCAGCAATAACTTCTAAAGTTACCAGCAACTCATGTACCATATGAGGTGGAGCCTATGGTGTGATATAGGTAATAGGTTTGTTGCACATTCTTTGACTATTTTTATAACTAGAAAAAAAATACATGGAACTACAGCACAGAATCTTTGATTTATAAGGACTCTGTAAGAGTAAAATTTTATAGGCTGTAATATTTTTAATTGTATATCTCAATTTTCTTACGTTTTTGTCTGAATAGGTTTAATAAAAAACCAAAGAGAGGAATACAGTATCTACAGGAGCAGGGAATGCTTGGCACTACAGCAGAGGACCTGGCACAGTTCTTGCACCAAGAGGAACGCCTCTGTTCTGTAAGATTACGTGCAGCACAATTCATACACTTGCCCCAGTGCCTCTGGCTCTGTCCCCTGATATTTGTGTGCACTCTCTCTGTAGTTCACATCTTCATTTGTCATTTCTTCATATCTTAGTATCTCATTTCTGAATAGAGAAATGAATGTGCAAGGCTTCTCATGGACACACTTCATACCAAAGCTGCTTACTGTTTCCTTGCTAACCCAGGCTTCTTAGTAAAGTGCTGCTTTACCATAAAGTGCTGGGGGGTTCCCCAGAAGTGCAATGTGCATTTCATCTGTCCCTGCATTAGCAGTACCTTGCCTGCAGAGGAGTATCATGTGCTGCAGTGGCAAAGCATTCTCTGCTGCACGTGCAGCTGGGCACAGTCCAGCTTTCCTTGGCTCTGGAGTAATGCCTCTCTTGCCTTTGGAAGTGAGGGCAGCAGGAATATGCAGACTGAGGGGCCATGTCTAATAGCTCTGTCCCCTGGCACCCTCCCTGGGCTGCTCTGCCTGCCCAGCTTCACAGAGCTGATAACTGTGCAGCCCCGGCCTAGAAACCTTCTTGCAAAGCTGGCTCTTGGATTGCACAGTAATACCTATCCCTTGTGTTTTTAGACTCAAGTAGGGGAATTTCTTGGGGAAAGCAGCAAGTTTAACAAGGAGGTGATGTATGCCTATGTAGACCAGCTTGATTTCTGTGGAAAAGACTTTGTCTCTGCCCTGCGTATATTTCTGGAAGGTTTCCGTCTGCCCGGTGAAGCCCAGAAGATCGACAGATTAATGGAGAAGTTTGCTGCTAGATACATTGAATGCAACCAACGGTAATTCAAAGCCTTGCCATCAGATCAGTGCCCAAAGAACATTCCCTGGCTGTACTGTTTGTGGCCCTTAGGGGCAGGGGATAGACTAAGCTCATACTTGGCCAGGAACTTCTGCAGCTTGTGCGAGGAGCAGATCTTGCTGCTGATATTGGGTAGGAAGTATGCTGATGCTGGCATTTCCTTAAATCCCAAGTACTTGGTAGAAGGAATTACTGGAAGAGGGAAGCCCTAAGTATGTTAAAATGCAACAGCTAATACAGAGACAGTTTTAAACAAATGTAGATCAGTGAAGTATAAAAACCGGTAATAAGCAGTAGAAATTGCTAGAATTAAAAATTCATGACATAAACAGCTAACGAGATGTTACAATGTCTTTGCTTGCCTGTTAGATGTGAAATAAAATGTGTATATGTTTGATATGTTTGTATATTTGATACCAAATAGGCAAAGTTGCTGTTGTTCCTAATGAGATAAGCTAGCCCTGAAGTTTAGCTACGTGTCAGGCTTAATTAGTTCCCGTTCCTTAGTCCAGTTGGTATATTACTGGGTTGGTTTGGTATTATTCTTTATGAAACTCTGACAGTGAAAAATAAGCTGTCCTATAACTTTTGTAGGATGGTACATTATCCTTCTTTGAGAAATCTTTAGGGAATGTACTTGAAAATCTCAGTTACCACAAGTTTTCAATATTGTAAAGATGATGCTTCCCCCCGCCCCCCCCGTTAATTTGCATTTTAAACTACCTGGGGTTTGATGCGTTTCTAATGGTTAACTTCAGGCTTTGTTAACTCTTTGGTTTCAATCCATAGCACTTCTGGGTATTTTTCTTGCATATGAAACTACAGCTGATGGACTGAGGAACTGGGGGTCTATAAACCTGCTTTGTTTTTTTCCTCCCTCAGGCAAACACTATTTGCTAGTGCTGACACTGCCTATGTTTTGGCATACTCCATTATAATGCTGACTACAGACTTGCACAGTCCACAGGTAGGAATTTTAAAAAACCCAAACTTATAGAAGTTCAAATTTCCCTGGAATTTGCATTCAAAATCTGATATCCAACTTAATCTTTCTTACAGGTAAAAAATAAAATGACAAAGGAGCAGTACATTAAAATGAATCGAGGAATCAATGACAGTAAAGACCTGCCAGTAGAGTATTTATCCACAATCTATGAAGAAATAGAAGGGAAGAAAATTGCAATGAAAGAGACAAAAGAATATGCAATCACAACCAAGTGCAGTAAACCAAGTAAGAAGGAACTAAAAGCTGGAAAGACCACAGTGCTGTTGAACTGCTGCAGGAACTTTGGGATGGCAGAATGGTGTGCAGAGTCCTTGTGAAAATGCCTTGATGCGATACATAAAGTCCATTTAGAATGGCTGATAGAGATATTTGGGCTGAAACCGGCTCAGTTACTACTTAACACTGCTCCCTTGGTGGAAACAGCCACGTTGGTGCCTCTGGCACCACTGCAGAGCAGCTCTAGAAACTAGATCTGTTGGGGTTTTAAAACGTGAGTGTGAGGGGAAAAGGGTGGAAGAACTGAATTGGGAACTTACTTTGCAATTAACTTGTCCCTGTGTGCTAGACAACGGGTGAGGGCTTGATTTGGGCTGGTTTTTTGTCTCCCTGCATGGTTCAGTGGCTGGAAGATGTCAGTCCTTGTGACAGTGTTTGCAAAAGAGAGAGATTAGAGAGTTTGTCATGTTCTGTAGTCCCCTGTCCTCATCCAGACTGAATGAGGGCTTCTGTGTGTAGTGTGCAGTAGAAACCAGAATCCCCAGCCATACCCTACTTTTACTCAGAATAACTGGTATCAATTTAATTCAAATTAGTGAATTCTGAATCTTCAGCATAATCGCTTTTCCAGTTTTCATGCTGTTTACAGACTTTCTCAGTCAAAACAAGAGCAAAATTAATTTGCTTGAAAATTGAAGTTGCACCCTGTAGTATAAGGATAAAGGAACACTAAGTTATTGATTTATTTATCATGTTGGTAAGAGCTTGTTTTGTTTTGGGGATATGAGCCTAAGAAGATGAAGGATTTTCCATCCATTTTTACAGGCAGAATGACTTAAAAGAGTATGCACCTCTGACGTGGAATGATTAGGTCATAGCATATGTTATGCAGGAAAGGGCTGAATTAGTTATTTTGTATAGAAAAAAGTCTTAAATTTGGGTGTGGTTTTTAGTGCTGGATGTCCTTGCCTGCAACCTGGGGCAGCCTCCTGACTTCTAAGATTTTTCAAGCTTTTCATCTTTAGATTTCATTTGCATAACATTGTGATGCTCAGTGTGAAGACGTGGAACGTGCTCTTACTAACAAAGAATCAATGCAGTGTGTGCTGCTCCCCTCAGGTGTAGCTAATGAGAAGCAGAGGAGGTTGTTGTACAACCTGGAGATGGAACAAATGGCAAAGACAGCCAAAGCCCTCATGGAGGCAGTGAGCCACGCCAAGGCACCTTTCACCAGCGCCACTCACCTGGATCACGTCAGACCCATGTTCAAAGTGAGCGTCGAGTTCTCATTGTGTCTTTGTTACAAAGAGTTTTAAGCATGGGAAAAATGGGCAATATTACTATGGAGAGTTTGCTAATGCAACAGGTGGACTCTTTGGATAGATTTGGCTCCCGTGGCCCTGTGTTTCAGGCTTAAGTTGTAAGAGACTTCTAAACTTAAGTTTCTTCTCTCCTTAGCTTGTCTGGACTCCATTGCTGGCAGCTTACAGTGTTGGCTTGCAGAACTGTGATGACACTGAAGTTGCATCCCTGTGTTTGGAAGGAATACGCTGTGCAATTAGGATAGCCTGTATCTTCGGAATGCAGGTTGGTACCAGACAGCCTGAGACTTGCTTAGGGCCATGTGGGCTCTGGGAGGCAGGTGAAGAATTACAACAGCTTATACACAGAAGATGAAGTATCTCATCTGCTTTCTTGAAATGGGAAAATATCTTGATGTAATCAAGTTTTTCTTCAACTCTGCTTTTTTTTTCCTGCTGAATCCTCTATTAAGAGTGTTTGCTAACTGATATCCTACTCTCCTTTAACTGGAAAGTGCTCTAATAGTGCCAGCTATCCATAGAAGGAGAAGTTGTAGGCAAGTTGCTTCCTCTGGTCCTTCAGGGACTTGATTTTGATGCTTGTTTCTCTGTCTCGTAGCTTGAACGAGATGCTTATGTCCAGGCCCTTGCTCGTTTTTCCTTGTTGACTGCCAGTTCCAGCATTACAGAAATGAAACAGAAGAACATTGATACCATTAAGACACTCATTACAGTTGCTCACACAGATGGCAACTATCTTGGGAATTCTTGGCATGAGGTAAATCTTGATTAGTTTAAATAGTGAACGTGGTGTCCTTTGAAAATCTGTAGGATATTTTTTCTTCTACTGTCAGCTCCCAGAATCCTTTTGAAAATGGCAAGGAATTGCATTATAATGTTAAGGGGTTTATATATATTTTTATATATATGTATATATTTGTATATGCATATATGTTTTAAAGGTTGGAGGTTATAGGAAGGTTATAAATATTAAATATAAATACATGTTAGGAATAAAAATATAGTGGTGTCCAGAAACACAGTGTTTAATTTCTTTTGGTTTTAGATCTTGAAGTGTATTAGCCAGCTGGAACTGGCACAGCTCATAGGAACTGGCGTGAAAACTCGGTATCTGTCTGGTTCTGGGCGTGAGAGGGAAAGCAGCATTAAGGGCTATGCCTCTGCAGGAGAAGAGTTCATGGGCCTGGGATTAGGTAAGATTAATCCTGGACTTCATAAAGATGCATACATAAGTGCAGTAAGGATGGCTAAGAATACTCAATGCTATAACACACTCAAGTTTATTTACTTGCTTCCAGGGGAAGCTGTATTGGATTCATGAAGCTGTATATTTCAAAATGTGTTTATAATTACCAAATCTGTTCTAACTTTGGAATTGGTTATGTTATTTAACAATTGTTCCAGATTTATTTGTTGGAATTTGTTGGTGTCGAAACTGTTTTGCCACACTGTCATGGTTTTGTTACAAGTATTATTTAATAGTGAAAACACGAGCCGTTTATTTTTAGGAATTAATAGATGTTTCAATAACTGACAGTTGGTTTTCCAAAGGAGTTTCTTACCTCTGCATGTTGGGCTTGCTGTTCCAGTTCTTATTGTTTCTGCAGTGTGTGCAAGAAACAAACCTTGGATTCTAGGCTGTAAATTAGAGGGACAAGGCAAGTTGCCTTAATCTTTGGAAAACCATTAAGAATTTTAATTTGAAAAATCTCTGTAGTGGGTGGATGCTATACATGATGATATGATGGATACAGAACTGCACCCAGCATTATCTACTTGTAGCTGACTTAGAGCTCACATTTTAATATTTTATCAGTTGCAATTTTATTAACAACATCATGTCATCTTAACTTAATAAACATGATGTTTAACTGTGTAATAAGCTGGCACAGATCTGGCAGAGGCACCACCTGCTCCATATAGATTACATGGTAACTAGAAGCAGTAGTCACTTCTCTTTGTCTACTTGTTTAATGTTGGAGTTAATATATAGTCATGATTTCATGACGCCAAATACTGTTTTCTAATGGCTTGTATTGCAGGGAACCTCGTTGGGAGTGGGGCTGACAAACGGCATATGGCGAGTATTCAGGAGTCTGTGGGGGAGACCAGCTCGCAGAGTGTGGTGGTAGCAGTAGACAGGTACTGAGACTGTAATCTCTGCATTCTTATCTAAATTGTTATCCTTGTCATCTGCCCTTCTGAAACATCTAAAGACCTGCTTCTGTCCTAAACCGTCTTGGAATGGGACTTCTTAATAATTACTGATACAATGATGCAAATCTGTACAATCATACATTCAGACTTGCAGTACTTATTCTAACATAAATATGTCTGATACCACATCAAAATCCAAAAGATTTGGGAGTGTTCTCCTCTCCTCAGTGTTCTATATGGACCACTATCAGTAGTCTTAACTCCTCTCAAGACTGAACAGCTGAAGGGGAAGAAGGAACAACGCTGCATCCATAGTTTATCCGCTGTCTGTTTTGACAGCCACAACTGATCAGACCATGTAAGATCAAAGGTGGCTGATAACCAGTAAAATCTTGCAACAAAGCTTTTTCAATGTCTGTTTATTGTCCCCATGAAATTTAACATGCTGTCACCCAAGTGAGTGTTCCAGCATAACATGCTCTGGGTAAAATTGTGAGCCTGTGCCTGTTCCTGCAGCAGGGCAGAAGCACAGCAAACTTATGACTTGGTGCAGGAAAGAGAATGCTTAGACTAAGGAAAAATGCACTCACTGCTGCCAAGGAGCAAGAATGAAGGAGGTGCAGAGTTGGTGGCGTGGAGGATTGCTGAGCAGCTGCAGATGGGCTGACAGCGGTGCCTGCAGCACCAAGGGGCGAGCGGCCCCCGTGGCTGCGCGGCTGCAGCTCCAGCTCCTGTCTTTGTCCCCAGGATATTCACGGGCTCCACCAGGCTGGACGGCAACGCCATAGGTAGGTATGGGGGGGCCCGGGGAGGCGGCCCCGGGGCAGCCTGGCTCACTGGGCCTCTCCCGTGCAGTGGACTTTGTGCGGTGGCTGTGCGCCGTGTCCATGGACGAGCTGGCTGCCCCGCACCACCCCCGCATGTTCAGCCTGCAGAAGATCGTGGAGATCTCCTACTACAACATGAACCGCATCCGGCTGCAGTGGTCGAGGATCTGGCACGTGATTGGAGATCACTTCAATAAGGTGCTTTATAATAGCGAGTTACAGAACGTACAGGAGTAAAGGCACTCCTGTAATCAGCTCTTTCCTTCTGTCTTGTTAGTGGCGTGAGCTCTGATATTGAAAAAAATGCCATTCGGGGCACCTAAAAGAAGCACCTATTTAAAAATTGAAAGTGTGGAAATGTTTATGGGAATGATCTTCAATCATATAATCTTCATTGTATGATTTTATATTTTTGTGATTTTTCTTTGTCTTTTCCTTCTGATCAAAAGCCAAGTCAGTTCTCCTTTAAAATGTACACAGGTGATCCTGGAACAACAGTTGTTTTCCTTAGGAAATTGAACCGTGTTTGGGTGGGACTTCTTTGGCAAAATATTTTATTTTATTTATTTTATTTTATATTTAAATTTTAGCATCTAGCTGGCTATTATAGTTCTGCATTGATGCATACAAAATCCACGGGCCTGTTTAGATGTACCAAATGACAGAAAGCCCCCTTCAACAGGAATTCCTTCTTTCCTAAGTATCTGAACACTGGAATGTGCTGGCGATGTGTAGAGGGCTGAGAAGGAACTTAAGTGATGAATTTATTACTCATATAAATGATACATTAGCTGATAAGTGTTTGAAAATCTGCTTTTCTTCTAGGTTGGGTGTAACCCTAATGAAGATGTTGCCATCTTTGCTGTAGACTCATTAAGACAGCTGTCAATGAAATTTCTTGAGAAGGGAGAGTTAGCCAACTTCCGCTTCCAGAAAGACTTCTTAAGGCCTTTTGAGCATATTATGAAGAAAAACAGGTGTGAGGCACTGCAATTTCTGCTTTGGCTTGCTTTAGTCCCACTTAAGGATGTCACTTGGTGTGGTTAGATGGCCATGTGCGTGGAAGTGGGGCAGTTACTTTGTGCCAGTGTAAAGTAGTCTTGCTTTCCTTTCTCTTTTAGATCTCCCACTATTCGAGACATGGTGATCCGCTGTATTGCTCAGATGGTCAACTCTCAAGCTGGTAACATTCGTTCAGGCTGGAAAAATATCTTTGCAGTCTTTCATCAAGCAGCATCAGACCACGATGGGAATATCGTGGAGCTGGCCTTTCAGACTACAGCACACATAGTCAGTAAGTAATGCCTGACAGATGCATGTACCCAAATTAGCTTTGCTGCTGTAAGTCTGCTTTCAAAGGCTCATCTGAATCAGACTTTTGTATTTCCAGGCAAAGAAACACACAGCCTTGCAGCCAGACTGTTTAAATTCTGCAGCTGGGTCATACCCATTAAGTCTCCTGAATGCTGTGGACAGGAAAAGATAGATATAGATATTCTGCTGTAGACCTTTGGGATGCTGTTGGTGAGGTGGGACAGGGAAGAATGCAAGAGAAGATAAAGAAACAAATTTAATGTAGAACATCTGGTCCCTTTGTGCTTGTCTGTTCCATAGCAGTATACCATGGCTGACATGTCTAGATTGATGCAGTTTATCTATGGATTTTAATACAAGTAAATTTTTTAAAGTGTATTTGTTTGTTCTTTACAGCAAATATTTTTCAGCAGCATTTTCCAGCAGCAATTGACTCATTTCAGGATGCAGTAAAATGCCTCTCTGAGTTTGCCTGCAATGTTGCCTTCCCAGACACCAGCATGGAAGCCATCAGGCTTATTCGCTATTGTGCAAAATATGTCTCAGAAAGACCACAGGTATATTTGAATTTTTGCCCTGGTGCATTTTCACACTCTCTTCTGCTGTTAAATGGAGACTAATCTTGTTACTAAGAAAGAGCTGTCAGATGCAAACTTAAATTTCAAGTGTTTGTATTAAAAGGTTATCTGGATTTAGGAGAAATTTTGGTATTATGTAAGCTGTAAACTAGGGCTAATTAAATAATGTTAAATCTTGTAAGTTCAAATTGGAAATAACTAAATTAAATAGTCCTTGTCTGTTTTTGTATTTTTGTGGTGTTAGGATGACCTGGAAAGCAATACTTCCTGTTCTAATGGAATTATGTCTAATTCAGTTAGTTACAAACATGCAGATTTTTCTATATCAGTCTATTGTGTGAATACTGAATGTAATAATCGTTGGCTGAAGAGAGCCTGGAGTTACATTGCAGTTGCATGTCCCTTGTTACCTGTACTGATATAACAGTTGTCTGTCACTGTTAAAGTTGCTTTCTAAGAAGTCCAGACCTTGGCAAATTGTAAGGCCTTTAGCTGGACTGAAGTAAAGCAGATTGAAGTATTCATTTTCATATATTATTTTCTAGTATTTTTGCAAAGAGTTACACTTACATTTTACAGGATTGGAGTGTTACAGTAGGAACTAAGCTAATTTTGCAAGTCTGTCTGTACTGCTAGTAGTATCTAAATTTGTCACGTGTAAAGATTTTTAAGATAATTACTTTTTAAATCTTTTTTTCCCTGCCCATCTTCAAGGTATTAAGAGAATACACAAGTGATGACATGAATGTGGCTCCAGGAGACAGAGTATGGGTCAGAGGATGGTTTCCTATTTTATTTGAACTTTCTTGTATCATCAATCGCTGCAAATTAGATGTTCGAACAAGGTAATAAAGCTTTTCTGTTTCTCCTTTTCTCTTTTAATTCAGTTAGTGAAGCGATCACAGGAACATATTTTAACATCTGTTCCTATATTTGTTTGGGTTTGTTTATAGAGGCTTAACAGTGATGTTTGAAATCATGAAGAGTTATGGGCATACCTTTGAAAAGCACTGGTGGCAAGACCTGTTTAGAATTGTGTTTCGGATTTTTGATAATATGAAACTCCCTGAACAACAGACAGAGGTAAAAACAAAACAAACCAAAAGGCAAGAGTTCCCTAGAGTTGTCTTTTTAAGAACTCACACAACAGTGTGAGTTGTCATCAGATACTGCCGTCCCATACTGCCTCAGACTTAACTAAACCAGTTCTGTCTTCTGCTGAATTCAGAGTTATGAATGAAACTTGCCATAGTGTCCAGTGACCTCTCTGTGTGTTCTGTGTCTGATTCTTTTCAAGGAGAATGTTCTCACTCTGGTGTGAACATGTTCAGTTTTCTGAGCAGTGTTCATGTGGCCAACTAAGCACTTTAGACAAGACATCTGCAGTCGTGAGGCTTTAGTTCTGACGACTTCTCTCCTCAGAGCTGTGTCTTTTGCTGACCAGCCATGTATAAGCCAAGTGTTGTCATCATAGAAGAACCCACATAAAACCAAAGACTTTTCCTTTTCTCTCCCAGAAATCAGAGTGGATGACCACGACGTGCAACCACGCGCTTTATGCCATCTGCGACGTCTTCACGCAGTTCTATGAAGCTTTACACGAGACCCTTCTTCCTGACATACTTGCCCAGCTGCACTGGTGTGTAAAGCAAGGTACCTTATTTCCCTGCATCTTTTCATTCAATGGTCAGTACTTAAGAAGGGGAAATTATCCCAACTTTTGGAAGAATTAAAGTTCCCATAAGGACAATGTGTATTGCAATAGATTGATGCAGTGTCTTGAATATTTGAGCACCAATCTTTTTATCGAGTTAGGCAATTTTTCTGTGACTGTGTTCCTAATGTGTTCGTGGTGTTACTGTGACACAGCAAAAGCTTTTGGTGAATGGTGTCAATGTTCTGCCAACAACCTTTCTTTGTTTGACTGCAGGGATCCCTTACCTCCTTTGTTTACACACACAGATGTATGCATGCATTCTGGTTTTTTTTTCTTTTTTCTTTTTTTCTAATACTTTCCTTTTTTCTTTTTTTCTCGCACCTGCTTCCACCCCTTCTCCCAACCATCAAGTACTTTTAAATACAACTTTCTGAAGAAATCTTTCTGGCTCCAACTCTTATGCCTGAGATCCTGCATGTTACTAGACTGGAATGTTGGGGGACAATCTTGCAGCAAATCATAAGTGTCCAATTGCTGCTTTTCCTTCCTTTTCTCACTGTGCTTTCTTTCTGCTTCTGCCCTGTCTTTTGTCTTCCCTGGTTGGATTTCCATCTTACGAAGGCTATTTTGAAACTTAATTTTTTTGTTTGGTGGGTTCCTCAGCTTCATATGGTTGTAACATACTGTATGGGTGGGCTGTGAGCCAAGACACTGTGCATTTCACAGTATTGGTAAAAAATTTTAATGGAGCAGTAATAGGGAATGCTTCATTTTTCATTGATATTTTAGAAGTTGATAATTATGGAATGTTTCTTTCACAGATAATGAGCAGTTGGCACGGTCAGGTACAAACTGCCTGGAAAACCTGGTAATACTCAATGGACAGAAATTCAGCCCTGAAGTCTGGGGTCAGACATGCAATTGTATGTTAGAAATCTTCAAAACAACTATTCCTCATGTGTAAGTTCATAAATTTAATTCATGTACTAATACCCAATTCCAGATCAACAATATTTACCTTTTCTGTTTTGTTCTGTTTTGGGTTTGTTTTTTTGGTTTTTTTTACTCTGTGAAGCTTGCTGACATGGAGGCCTGTAGGAATGGAGGAAGATTCATCTGAAAAACACTTGGTAAGAGGTAACTCAGGGCAATAAACTGACTTTAAGGATTTTTTCAAAAGGTCAGCTTTTGAAATCTTCTGTTGTAGTCAAATGCACTTGACAAGGAATTGACAGTAGATTGTGATTGCTGTTGTAAAAAAGGATGTAAAGAATGGATGGAGGAGGCATTTGAATCTAAGATTAGGGAAGTCATCTGAAAAGTGATAGCAGGTTGGGAGTTAGTGTTTTGGATTGCTGGAATTGCTCTGCATTCTCTTCTAGGATTTGGACCTAGATCACCAGTCTTTAAGCAGCATGGATAAAAATGCTTCTGAAAGAGGGCAAAGCCAATATTCAAACCCAACAGATGAGAGCTGGAAAGGTGGTCCTTATACAAGTAAGGAGAACATGCAAGCTTTTTCAGTGCACTTTTATAGCCAGTCTTAGTTCACTTCTGTAGTTTTCTACAGAAAGTTTTGGGGCAGTTAAACTTGGGATAAGTCTTTACAACTTGTGTTTATGCCTTGCAGAGAGATTTTCTCTTTAGAAGATAATTCACAGCATTACTAAATATCAAATCATTAATGGGAATGTCATATTTTGCTAGCTTGTTGTAAGCAAATTGTTGTGAATTGCTTCTGAAACTTGTGTTGCTCCCTTTCATTAGACCAAAAACTATTTGCTGGCCTCCTGATCAAGTGTGTGGTACAGCTGGAGCTGATACAGACCATTGATAACATAGTGTTCTATCCAGCAACAAGCAAGAAGGAAGATGCTGAGCACATGGCTGCAGCTCAGGTACCATCAGGCTTACTTGTAACCTTGTTGTGACAGTAAAGTACAAACTGGAAGCCTCTGATGTGTATTTACAAAACAGTCTTTTCCATTTTCTGACTCGGCACTACCCTGAATGTGTGTGTAAATTAACTTGTGATTTTTTTTTTTTGTCTGCCTCCAGTGTTTCCTGGCAGTCTGCCTGTTGCACTATTGTATTACCTTTATTTTTATTATCAATATAATAGATTATAATTGTTTTTATAATGAATCTGTACTCATCAAAAATGTTTTTTGTTTATTTGGGGGAAAGCTTTATTTTCTGCTCATTAGACTGAGTGTCTTCATTTAGCCACAGCTGAGGCTTTGCTCAGCCTCTGGATGTTGGCACAGGAGTTGTTGTAGAAGTTGAACTTCAGCAAGGTCAGTGGTCGAGATTGCACTCGTTGCTGATCTCAGAGGTGTCCGTGTCCCTGGCAGTTCTGACTCTGGGCAGTAGTGCACCGTAGCTCTGGCTTGGCTGTTAATAAAGCCCTGAGCTGGCAGTTCTAGTGCATTCAGGTAGTGGTTTGGGGGTGTATAGTTAAATTCCTAGTGAAATTAGCTAAAAATATTGACCAATTTAATTTAATTTGACAAGAGCTAAAGATGGGAAATTTCTACACTAGACAACACTTAACCTTGTGCTGTTTCTGTCATTCATTTTGATGTTTTTCAGAATTCAACAGACCTACCCAGTAAGGTTCTAGAGGAAATATTCTGTATTGTATTGCTATGACTGCAATGTCTTGATAAGGGAGTTCTTCCATTGCTCTTGAGTCTTATTTTCTTAACTAGGGTAGATCATAACTTCTCTCTTCGGAAGTACCCTAGTGAGAAGAGTGCAACTCTGATCTTTGCCAGGACCACTCTGCTGTGTTGGACTGCACTAATACTGCATTTACACCTATAAATGGAACTGGGAGTTACTGTAGTTTATGGCATGTGTGCTCTCTCTGTCCCTCTCCCCCCATTCTTTAGCGAGATACACTGGATGCAGATATCCACATTGACACAGAAGACCAAGGAATGTATAAATATATGTCTTCACATCACCTCTTTAAGTTACTGGATTGTCTGCAAGAGTCTCATGCATTTTCAAAAGCCTTTAATTCAAATTATGAGCAGCGAACTGTGTTATGGAGAGCAGGTGAGGCTTTTATTTTTATTTGACAAAAATGCTGAACTACACTTCTAGCTTTAAGTATCGTGACACAGCAGTGTGCCGTTGCAATAACCTCTGCAGGTTATTGGACAGTTGCATGCTTTTATGGCTTGTCTCCTTCCTGATGACTTGAATAATCCTGTTTGCTAAATTATTTACTGGTTTTTGATTGAAGGAGAGCTACACAGCTGGTACTGCTGTAGTTGAGTATCTTTATAAATAAATGAGGTCTCAATTAAAATCAAGGGGGAGGGAATGCTGTCTGCACAAGAAATCATTACTGGTCGCTAGTGCGGGCATTGTTGATAACATTTATTTTTGCTAGTAATGCCAACTGTGGATGTTGCCTCTCTTCCTGTGTGGGACTGATTTCTAGGGTTCAAGGGTAAATCCAAACCCAATCTGTTGAAACAAGAGACCAGCAGCCTGGCGTGCTGCCTGCGGATCCTGTTCCGCATGTACGTGGACGAACGGCGGCGGGAGGCCTGGGACGCCGTGCAGCAGCGGCTGCTCAGGTAGGACAGCCCTGCCCAGGAGGTGGACAGGCACACATACTTATGGCCACTCTTTATTGAAAGTTCATTTAGCAGTAAGGAAACAATGTGCCTAGAGCAGATGAAGCACCTTCTTGCCTGACACAGGATTTTGTTTATAGAAGTGGTGGTGTCTGAATACTTTTCCCATCTGAGTACATAGTGATAGGGGTATAATGGGATACACTAATGGAGAAAGAGTGCAGTATAAGCTGCTCTATACCTGGAATTCAAACAAATGTAGAAGGTTGTGCTAAATAAATATAAAAAGGTATTTGGGTGAGTTGGTACATAAAAGTTCAAAGTTCTAGTCTCTTAACAAATGTGAAAATCTCCCGAACTTGCTATTGGTACTGATAGAATGGATTCTGATCTACCAGCACGTATGGACATGTTAATCTGCTTAGTGTGTAAAAGGGAAGGCTCCATTTCTTCCTTAATTAAAAGTGTCCTAAAATAGCTAGAGTAAGTGGTACAGTTTGTACCTTGTGTTGACAATCTGCAGCAGGAACCAAAAATTTATTAATACAATACTAATTCTTCCTTAATCTGTTATGCTGAGCTCTGCAGTTCTTTATTAAACCAGTCTAAACTGGGAGGGAGAGCTCTCTCATGGTGCTGTTGCCTACACTGTCCCAATGTCAGGGTCAGGAAATAATGTTTGCAGGTTGAAAGTGACAGCACTTCAATTACAAAATATTTACGAGGCAGATCAGACTCTTCCATCTCTGTCTCCATGGTTCTCTGTTGCCAACATGAAAAGTATTTCAGTTCACTTATCTGGAACAATTCCTGTACCACAAAAGAGAAAACAAATTTGTGTGGTTAAAGTTGTTGTATGTGATTGAAAACTTTCCCATGGAAATGCATCTTGCTTGAAAACAAAATACACTGAGGGGACAAACAGATCATGTAATAAAAAAGTTTATGAGGGTTTTCTTTATGGTTTGTGTGAACTGTGCCATCTCTCCAGTGTGTGCAGTGAAGCCCTGGCGTATTTTATTACTGTCAACTCAGAAAGCCACAGAGAAGCCTGGACCAATCTCCTGCTGTTGCTTTTAACAAAAACACTAAAAATCAGTGATGACAAGGTAAGAAGGGGCTGGAAGTCATGTCTGCATTTGGGTTTTTTTAATTTTCATTCCTGCTTCAGTGTGAGTTCAGTCTTTATTACCAGCCAGGGTGGAGGTGGCAGGCTCCTTGTAGCAAGTGCTCTCCTTGCAATACAGCAGTGGCAGCTCCACTGTCTGCAGGCATTCTGCATGGTGGAGCTGGGGCTGCATCCACACAATGCCCAGCTGCGTGGGAATGTGCACAGAATCACTGAAGAGCTTTCATATAAAAGCACTATGAGTGTGCAGTAGGGAATAGGCTTATGATGTATTATAGCCGCACAGGAATGGTCAGCATGAATTTCACCATTGTAAAATTGGAATTACAGTTCCTTGACAGTGATGACAAAAATAATTTTAAGGATCTTGGCCCTTTTGAGGAAAAGGGGATGCAGATATTCACGTTGCTACAAATAGTCCCTGACACCATCTCTAAGCTGAGAAGTCCCTCAGCCACAAACGACGTGACTCTGCTTAGGGATTAACACCAAAGGCAGGCTCTGTGTGCACTGCTGCCACAAACCACGCAGAGCCCGGTGCCCTCAGGCCACGGGGTGGGCCTCGAGTGAGGCCTGCTGTTTGAACAAGTTGGCGTAGCCCTGCACGTGTCAGAAGTTGGCACTTTCCTCTAGCAGTAGAGAGTGATGCTGTGCTTTTGTCTCTTGGCTAGTTCAGGGCCCACGCCTCCACGTATTACCCGTTGCTGTGCGAGATCATGCAGTTCGACCTCATCCCCGAGCTGCGAGCCGTGCTGCGCAAGTTCTTCCTGCGCATCGGGCTGGTCTTCAACATCTGCATCCCAGAGGAGCAGCCCCGGCCAGCTGCGATGAACCTGCCTTCCTGCTAGCTCTCAGTGAGGCTCTCACACCGGCCTGTGCACAGAGCTGTGTGCCAGAGATGGACTGAGGTGCATGGGAAAAGTGGGACCTTAGTGTATCACCACAGGAGCGAATGACTCTGACCACCGTGGCTTGTGGCAACGAGGAAAATAATCCTGTTCTGGCCATCCTACAAAACTGTCAGCAGTTTAATTTAAATTATTGCTTACAGAGTCAATTCAGTAGGTGTGCGGTCTCTTTGTTTCAATGCCAATCATCTGTACGATCCCGTATGTCTCCTGTAGTCTTTTATCCTCTGCTCAGTCCTGCATCCCAGCTGGAGATGATAAATCAGATGGATCTCTCCACAGAAGTTATGCCCCTTGGAAATAATGACTGTATTTGTGTAGCCCTGTGATGTTGGCACGTGTTCATAATAAACTCGACTGCAGTGGCCACTGACACCTGAGATCCCTCTGGGTTTTCCTTTGTGGCCAGGCCAGGCACGGCATCGAGGTGTTGAAGTGGACAGCCTGTAGGATATCTGGAGACGGTTTTCCTCCTGTTCAGCAAGTAATTTTAGAATTATTTTTAATATCAGTACTGCATCTTCTGAAACTTATTTTTAGTTTTATGGAAGATTTTACATCAGGAGCATCATTAGTATCTACTCCCTTTAGCTTGTTAGGCTTGAGTTAAAGGCATTTAAGAAAAAGGCTTTTCTTTTCTTTTCATGCATCAGCAGATCATGGACAGAGCATCCATGGGAACATCAAAAGCAAGGCTCAGAATAAATAAGACCACTTTTGAGTATAATGTATTTAGCATGTAATTGTGACTGCTTAGCAAAAAGTCCTATCTTTATCACGAGTTTGTCTCATTTTACTGCAGATCTGCAACTTCTGATTTTCATTTCATGCAAATGATTTTTGTTCTCAACTGTTAATTCTTACTGGGATCTAAAAAAAACTGAATTTCCAAAAAACTGCTCTAGCAAAATTAAACAAGTCCATTCATGTGCTCATCCATGTGTTACCAACACATTTCTGTGCTCTAAGGCTATCTGTGAAGTAGAATGTGACATGACACCATAGCTTTGCTTGCCCAAGAGAGTTTACTTTCCTTGAAATGCATCAGGTTTCTGTGACAATGTTTGCATGGCAGAATACTGCCTTGTCCTTTGAAATAATTTTAAATTGCAAGTTTCAAGACTTCTCTAAACCAGGAAAGTGTGGCAGGATGGGAGAAGAGGCTCTGTTTCCTAAAATAATGCAAACAAAGTGTTAAATTAACTGCTGTGCTATCCACAGTAGCAAAATTAAAATATTAACAGTATTTAAAGAAAAAAAAGAAACCTACAAACAACAGCCTACATACTTGAATGGTACTAAGTGTATAACCTTCTTGTTTTTTGAGTTGAGTTTCCTGGTGGGATGGCCTCAGGTGAGGTTGTCTTGGGGTACTCTGCTCTGAGCTGGTGGCAATGTGCTGTCTTTGGGGGTTTTTTCGGTTGTTTGGTTTGGTTGGTTGGTTGGTTTGTTGGCTTGTTTGTTTTGGTTTTTGTGATCTATTTCCAAAGGGTTGTTATGGTGCTGCTCAGTACATCAGCTTGTCCTATGTAAGCATTGTTTGGGAAGGGTTTTGCAGTCAGCAGTAGTGACAAGGCTTTCATAATGTATTTTTACATTTTATTTTTAACCAAAGAAAAATAAGTGGTGGTTGTGGCTCTTTGACTTTTAAATGCCCATTGGGTTAAATCTATACACTGCTATTTAGTAGAAGGGAATATATGGCTATATATGACAATAGAAGAAGACTAAAAAGTAAGCAATGCTGGTATTTAACTTGCTGCATTTGAAATGTCCTTTTGTGTTGCATCTTGTGTAGCTGCTCATTCCCTGGGAATGTCACTGCATTGGTTACTGCTGAAAATGAAGTATTTATTTTAATTCTATGTAAATCTGTAAGAATATGCTATACCTTTTTTTCTGGTCCTAGGTAGTCCTAAAGAAAGTATTTGAACCATTATTTTTCAGGTTTGCCATGTGTCACTGCCTCATGGAATGTATTCCTTCATGTCTATTCAGACACACGCTGGCCCAGCTGCATGTTCCTCTGTGTGTCACAGGTTTGAAAGCCCCACAGTCATGTCTTGAAACAAGTCTCAATTTTGAGATCTTAAATGACTTTTCAGTTGCTTCATGGGCTTTCTTTACTGTAAGGGGCAGCATTTGTACTCTCTCTGCACATAGGATAAGCATGTTTCAATCCATTCTTCACTTCAGCCTTTGGTCTGAGACTGTTCTTTTCCTTAAGAAAAGCTTTTGTTGTATTTATACCAGTTACAAACTGCTGAAGTTGGGTATGTGCTATCCAACCACCCCAAGTCTGCAGTGCACGAAGGAGAAGGGGCACTGGAATGCAGTTGCTTTGTCAGAGCCTTAATCCTGAGCCGTTTCTGGAGTGCGTTGGCCCCGTTCCAGCAATAATCAGGCTGTGTTCAGGGCACGGCCGCAGCACTTGCTGGTTGTGCTCAGAGTCAGGGCAGAAGCCACACACATCCAGTGAAGCTCAACCCTCCTGGAGCGTTCCCTGCTTGTTCCTTGTCCCCGCCTGCAGGGACACGGGGCTTTACTGGCTCAGCGTGCAGAGAGCAGGACT
Organism: Climacteris rufus; assembly: GCA_013398175.1. Lineage (NCBI taxonomy): Eukaryota > Metazoa > Chordata > Aves > Passeriformes > Climacteridae > Climacteris > Climacteris rufus. The sequence continues at coordinate 35,326 of VZRZ01000788.1, forward strand.
GTGCAATAGTGGCACTGAGACAGTCACCTCTGAGTCTTGTTGTGCAACAAATGAACCTGTAACTAGTCTACCTGTCATGGTATAAATATAGAGACTCCACGGTGTGTGTTGTTAGTGTCATTTCAGACCTCCCGAGGGAAGGGAGGGAGGGAGGAAACCCCTAAATCCTCCCTTTCATGGTGATTAAAAGCTCCCTTCATGTTGCTTCTGTTGTATCTTACAGCCCAGGAAAAGGTTGTTTTTACAGCAGTTTGTTATCCATATGTCACTTTCCAAACTGTAAACAGAAAAATCTAAAACAATGTCCAGTACTACATGCACCATCCCCCACATTTTAGTTCAGCTTTACTTTTCAGGAGAAAGATTAAAAACAATAACTCTGTCAAAAGTGCATCTCCCTTTAATCTGTAACTTCAGTTTGCTCAGCACCTTTGTTTGTTTAAAATGTATGTTTTCACGTATTTTAAATGCTTGAGTTTTAATATCTCCGTATTAAGTGCATTTACTATCAATAATTTAAAGACCATTCCTTGCCAATGGATGTATAGAGTTCTGAGAGAATACCAAAATTATATAATATGAAAAACTATGTAAAGTTTTCTACATGAAAATACTATGTATAATAGTTACAATATTCCATGCTTTAATCATGTGATAAATCAATAAAGTTTTACGAAGTGTTGCTTCTTTGCTCAGGTAGTTCCTAAGCGGCCCCAGGGCTGCAGGGCCGCGCGGCCTTTGCTGCGGGGTCGAGGGGCTGTGGTTGGTGTTTTGTAGGGGCCGCAAGCTCGCTCCTCCCGCCCGCTCCGCCGCGGGCCCCGGGCCCGCTCCGTGGGGCCGAGAGCGGCTGCGGCCCCGCCGCGCTCCCCGCGCTCCGGGGCGGGGCCAGGCC
>VZRZ01000788.1:37008-54205 GCA_013398175.1 Climacteris rufus
CGCGCGGGATGGGGGGCCCGTGCTGCTCCCGCCGCCGCTGGCGCTGGTGGCCCGGCCCCGCGCTTCGGGGAAGCGGGAAGTGCCCGTAGGAGTCCTCAGAGCGCTACCAGGGTGGACTTTCCCGTCACATGTGGGCCCTGAACATCCCTCTGCACGTGGGAGGTGTTGGGTCGCTGCTGGGTGAGGGAACGGCGCTGTGTGAAGCCCTTCCCGGTGCGAGCCCCGGTGGCGCGGCCGCGTCCCGCCTGCTGTGGGTTTGATCTCCGGGAGTGGTCTGCGTTCGACTGAAGTAGGTGATGCATTAAGCGCGTTTAAGGGGTTTTCTGAGGCCTTTTCTGCAGGCACATGTTACAACACAACACAAAGCATCATATCGCTCCAGCCGAAGTACTACCAATGCTTTCTGTACGGGAAAACAAACGTGAAGGGCTAGAGGAAGAGAAGGCAATAAGTATATGTAGGTTGCAGGTCAAATTATGTTGGTAGATGTGAATTGGTGAACGAGACTATGAACAAGTAAACCCCAAAAGGGAAGGGGAACATGGGAGGCAGAACTCTTCAGGTAGATTTTTATGTCTTGCAAAATGTTTTGGGATCTGAATTCCTTACTAACATTAATTTAATTCAAGAGGATACTGCTACTGTCTTTCTTAATTATATAGATGCCATAGCTGACATAAAAATCATGTCATTAAAGCTCACTGTCTTTGGAAGCATGCTTGAATAGAACTGTATTTATTGCACTGATAATCAGCATGAAACAACTCCGAAGTGGGACAGGTAAATTTCAGTCAATCTTTCTGAATAGAAAGTCCAGAGAAAAAATTAAAATCTTTGCTTCTTCATTACATCCAGGGAGTGAACTGTGCTGCTTGTGGTAGGAAAGATGGGCAGGATTATGATGCTGTCCAGAGGAACATCTTAGTTAAAGCACATCTTATTGTTGCTATAATTTTAATTGGTCCAATTCAAGCTGTGAAGTAAACATGTAACTGTGGTACATATAAGAATGTGAGTGGGAGAGAAGAGGAGCAGTATAGACTTACTGCACAGATTTATTCTGTAATAAGTATTACATTTAAATTAGCTCCCACCCTAGTCTGAACTAATTTTGCAGGGAGGACAAACTGTCTGGCTTTGCACAGTCTTTTGGCTCTTTTTTGAAAAGTATTTTCTTTTGAGATTTTTCTTTTATAATGAGTATTTGATTTATAAACGAGCCTTGACTCTTCAACACACTTTGAATTGTTTTATTTACAATTATGTAGGGCAGGACTATTCAGCTTTTTCAGTCAGGAGCAATTTCTGGGGCTGACAGCAGTTCTCAAAGCAGAACCATTCCTGTTGCCGTGGAAGGGGAAGAGATCGTCTTTTGGCTGTACCTGGTTCATGTGTGTTGGATGTGTGAGCCTTTTCTGGGATTTTGGATCCATAAACCAGACAGTAGCAGTTACCTGTAGCTTGAGAAGTGGAATGTGTCCTGTGCCTGGTGCACCTGGTTGGGACTGTGCTTGTGAGGCATTGTCAGAGAGCTGATGTTGCTTCTGTGGCAGCTGGTTTTACACGTGTGGCTTTAGGATAGACTTTCTAATCTCTGGTGGTAACAAAACTACTTGTGGGTTTTAGGTTCTGCCAAAATGGAGCTCAGTGATGCCAATTTACAAACTTTAACGGAGTATCTGAAGAAAACACTAGATCCAGATCCTGCTATAAGGCGTCCTGGTAAGTGATTCTCAAGAGTGAGAACAAAAAAGTTCAGTTTCTTTTTGGCTCTTCTGTCTCTGTGTAGCAAACTTCAGTGGATGTTTATTTAATAACCTCTTTGCAGAAGTTCTCAGTACCCTTTCAAAATAAAACCCCCAAAAAACTAATGAAGGATGGATATAAATATAAATAATGTTATTTGCTTTCTGTGATTTTATTTTTCTTGATTTTTTTTTTGCCCTGTTGTTGTTTAAAACAGTGCTGCTGTTCACAACAAGCCAGGATTTACTTCTCTGGGGTTATGGCTTTTACAAGGGTGAGGAGGCAGTGTTTCCCATCCTGCTGGGGATCTGAGAGCTGCTGTTGACAGCAGGAGCATTGAAGAGCTCAGGAGCAAAGGGGCTGTGATAGCTTTTGTCACACTCATTCCTGTGAAGCTCTGGGGAGTGTTTGTGTGTTGCCTATTTTAAACAGACACTTGAGAAATGACAGAATTGCCTTTAGGGAAAGCAGCTCAGCTTTGCTAACCCCAGTGTGTTCTCTTGCAGCGGAAAAGTTCCTTGAATCCGTGGAAGGAAGCCAAAACTATCCCTTGTTACTCCTGACACTGCTGGAGAAATCACAGGAAAATGTCATCAAAGTCTGTGCATCTGTAACGTTCAAGAACTATATTAAAAGGAACTGGAGAATTGTAGGTATCCTAGTGAGCAGTTGTGCTAAGACTAAATTAACCTTTTAATGTGCAATAAGACATTCTGCAGGAACCCTGAGGATTGTGTGTGTCTGGACTCTGGGAAATGCAGTCCATCATTCAGGGAGCAAACACAAGGTCTACCTTACTAATGAGGGACTAAAACCTGGGCTGTTGGAATCCATTCTCTTAAGAAATACGTAAAATGATGCACAAATCATTTTCTCTAATGTTATATGCATATTTTGCAGAAGCACATTTAAAGGTCATTCAACTAACTAATATTCTTTAAACTGGAGTGGTTATGGACTATGTCTACACACAGGCTGGCCCATTGGGCCTGTATCTGTTGTCAGAAGTATCTCTGTCCAGCCCTGCAGCTCCAGGTGATGGGGCCATTGTTCAACAAATGCTGCTGGGGCACAGAATTGTCTGGGACAGTTTATTTTGGTGGCCCTCCCAGTTTTACACTTGGAACTATTTGTAGTGATCAAATAGAAGTATTGCTGTTTAGTCCCATCTTAGCCTTTGTTTTGAAGAGGTCAGTAATATTTTTAATTCAGAGCTTTCAGCATTCATGAAATTTATTTAATTAAGGGTAGAAAGTTTTGCATTTGAGAGCTGCACTCCTTGAATGATGAGAGGTTTTAATTGATACTGTTTATACTTTGTCTCCCTGAAAGTACTGTTTGTACCTGTCTGAAAAATAGCAGATGTTTTTTTACTACAGAGAAACTGAAACATTTTACCATTACATCTTAGCTGGTACCTATATTCAAATTTGCATGTGATTTCTGCCTTTCCCCTCATACTAATACTGAGGAGTTAGAGCAGTCCTGGGTCTGGTTTTGTTCAATAACATTGGCACGTTCAGCCTGGCATGACATATGTAGGACCTTATTCCTGTGATGCTGTGTTCTCAGTCATTTTTCCCAAATAGCATCTTCTGTAGTGTATTGTGAGTAGCAATAATGTTCTGTTATGGAAAAAGCTGTAAGTGGAAAAGGATTGCCAGTGTAATTCAGGATGGGATTTTGTTTTGAAGTAGGTGGAGATGTGCTGTGCAGAGAGTGCATCCCGAGGGCTGTTCTGATTGCTCTGTGGCTTCAGGCACGTTGTTTTGGCCAAAATTGAATCTTTTGTTTCGGGAGCAGCTGTATGAACAGAAAATGCAGCCATAAGGCTGGCTTGCCTAGATCACAGGGTTTTATTTCACAGCCTTGAACTTGACTTACACAAAGCACAGTGGAGTAAAAGGGTTTTCCCTATTCAAGGACTTTGGTTTGTTTGAGCCTGGAGAGACAGATGTGCAGGGCACTGCTGGAGCCAGGGAAGAGTTTCCTGGTTTTAATTTATTTTTGAAGTATGTACAGAATACTCATCTGTGTGCTGCATTTCATGTCTTGTAGAAATGTTTCATTTCTTTGACTGATCTCATCATTAACTCCATAGGAGGGTTTGCTGTTGCTGACACTCCACCCCCTCTGTCCTCCTCTATCTAAATGTGTAGCATTGAGTCCTGCATCCCTACTTGGAGCTTGCCTAGGACAGTTACTGCTGCTGTTCACATCATACAAATTTGTAAAGCTTAGGTTTTAAAGATCATCTTTTTTGTGGTTTTGTTTTTTTTTTTTAATGTATATGTAATGATTCTGTACGTTCTTCTGATTCAGTGCAGTATGGTAGAAGAAGAGAAGCAAGTTCTCTGTGTCTTGTTTCTATAACTGTTTTTTATAGACTCATTTAGGTTGGAAAGGATCTTTAACATCGAGTCCAACCCTTCCCCCAGCACTGCCAAGGCCACCACTAACCCATGTCCCCAGGTGCCACATCCACATGGCTTTTAAATCCCTCCAGGGATGGGGATTTCACCACTGCTCTGGGCAGCCTGTATGATGCTTTTGGTGAAGAAACTTTCCCTAACATCCAATCTAAGCCTGCCCTGGTGGAACCTGAAGTTGTTTCCTCCCATTCTTTCCCTGTTCCCTGGGAGCAGAGCCCTTTTTCCCCCCTGGCTGCCCCTCCTGGCAGGAGCTGTGCAGAGCCAGCAGGGCCCCCTGAGCCTCCTTTGCTCCAGGCTGAGCCCCTTTCCAGCTCCCTCAGCCCCTCCTGGGGCTCCAGCCCCTTCCCAGCCCCGTTCCCTGCCCTGGACACTCCAGCCCCTCCAGGTCTCTCCCGTCAAGAGGGGCCCAGAGCTGCCCCCAGGATTCCCTCAATGCCAGCACAGGGGGACAGTCCCTGCCCTGGGGCTGTGCCCACACTGGGGCTGGCACAGCCCAGGTGCCACTGGCCTCCTGCCCACCTGGGCACACCTGGGCTCCTGTTCAGCTGCTGTTGTCCAGCCCTCCCAGGGCCTTTCCCAGCTTTCCAGCCACTCTTCCCCCAGCCTGGAGCGTTCCATGGGGTTGTGGTGCCCCAAGGGCAGGACCCAGCACTTGGCCTTGTTGGCCTCACACTGTTGACCTCAGCCCAAGGCTCCAGCCTGTCCAGATCCCTCTGAAGAGCCTTCCAGCCCTCCAGCAGATCCACACTCCCACTCTCTGAACTTCAGTGCTGTCATCACAGATAATGTGACTATCACTGTTGTCACTGGTTGGGGACAAGCCACCTCCTTAATGTTAGGGTTTTGATTGTGTTACCTACACCTTCATGTACAGTTTGTAGAAAGCATATCTTAAGGCAGCTCACAAAATCAATGTGTGGGGTTGGCACAGATGCTGGTTGGTGTGGTGGGAAGAGGAGGCTTGGTGAAATGGGGTGATTTTATTGCCATGTGCACCCTCCCTCACTGCTGTTCAATTGCTGACCTCCTTAGGGAAGGAGAAAAAACTACTTCAAAGTTTTACAGAAAGACATGATTTCTTTCAGCTTTTTTCAGGTACCGTTGTTGCAGATTCATTGTAGGGAGTGTCTCTAGCAGGTCTGCTTCTTAGGTTCTTCAGTAATGTAATAGTTACATAAATCAGTATAAGCAGTTGGTTTCTGAAATGCTGTCATCACTCATTGCCTAGAGTATACTGATATGCCCTTAACTTAGTTATTGTTTTCATTTTAGGTTGAGGATGAACCAAACAAAATCTGTGAATCGGACAGAATAGCCATTAAAGCCAACATAGTGCCCTTGATGCTTAGCAGCCCAGAACAAATTCAAAAGCAGGTAATGTGTCATTCCTGGTTGTACCTGTGAAACTCTGAGAATAGTCTGGGTATGTCTAGAGGCTATTGGCAGAGCTCAGTTCCCTTACCAGTGAGCTCATCCTGATCCAAATAACTTTGAGTATATTGCCACAGGTACTTCTACCTACTTTAACATTTTTCTTAGATAATTGCTGTATAATCTTATAGCTAAGTTCTAGCATTAGACAATTAAAGAGCAATTCTAGAAAGTGAGACTGTGTGTACACATTGAACTTCAGGTGAGATTTATTTGTGTGAAAAGCGGTCGATATGTAACCCGGTGCTATTTGAATCTGACAAGAATAACTAGCGTTTTCCAGGAGGTTTGCAGCATCTGGCATGACTGCTGGGTGCTGTTGGATCACTGCTGGTTCCATTTCTTTGCAGCTGAGTGATGCCATCAGCATTATTGGTCGGGAAGACTTCCCTCAGAAGTGGCCAGACTTGCTGACAGAAATGGTGAATCGCTTCCAGAGCGGGGATTTCCACGTCATCAATGGGGTTCTTCGCACTGCTCACTCTTTATTTAAAAGGTGCTGCACACGAGGGGTTTGTGTGTGAACTGGAACATTCCTGTTCGGCTGGGATGTTTTACTGTTAGCCTTCATTTTGGAGTCTATAGTTGTGACTTCTACATGTGCCTTTAAGTAGTTAGCAAACTGTACCCCTTGCGTGGTTTTGAACTATGTGGTTTAGTTCTTTTTCACTTGACTGCATTTGTTTCAAGGTTCAGCACAAAAACCAATTATATATGAGTTAATTTGGTAATAAATGTGAAGACCATATTCTGTTTTTCATGTGTTTCTTTCTTACTTGTCAGGTACCGCCATGAATTTAAGTCAAATGAGTTATGGACAGAGATCAAACTTGTTCTTGATGCCTTTGCTTTGCCCTTGACAAATCTCTTCAAGGTATTTCTTGTTGAACCATTTCTAAAACAAGCTTAAATGTTCTGAATTGCTTGGTATGGATGCCTGTAAAATTAAAACTCAAGAATTGTTGTTTTGAAACTGTTAATGGGACTCAAACTTGGGTCATGAAGTGAGACTTTACAAGATTGATAAGAGGATGAAAAAGAACTGTATTTTCTGGTTAAAAAAAAACCAAAACATTCCATGACACTTTCCAGTATTTTAGTTGGTGTGGTTTTTGTACTTGACAATCTTGTATCTTTTTCTAGGCAACTATTGAACTTTGTAGCACACATGCAAATGATGCCAGTGCCCTGAAGGTTCTCTTTTCTTCTCTCATTCTAATTGCGAAGCTATTCTACAGTTTAAATTTTCAGGTGAATCTCCTTATTCTGATAATTTCACTTTGTTCTGACAAAACTGTTATGCTGTTACTATAAAATTCCTTTGAGGCAGCCTTTAAGGCCACGCTGTATGGCAAAAAAAAAGTCAACAGTGCATCTGCTGGAGTAAAAGCACAGCAAGAATGGGTTATTTAAGACACTAGCTGGGCCCTGTTTCAACATGAGTTCAAGAGAATCTGAGCTTGTGTTGCTTCAAGGAGGTGTTGTACAGGGCCTCTGAGTAGGAGCTGGGAAAGGCAGGAGTCAAATACCTGAGTTGCTGTTCACTGTGCCCCTTTATGAATGTGTCTGTACTGATAGGAACTCGGTCATGTGGGTGAAAGTCTGCTATGTGTAGTAGCTCTGTAGCACTGTAGTAGCAAGTAATTGTGGGAGCAGTGTGGGTTGTCTGGGTTTGGAATCAGATCTGCATTTTGGACATTAATAAGTGTCCCATATGGAAAATGGTGAAAAGTTCCTTTGCTGAGGTGGCATCTCTTTAGTGTCTTGACATGAACATAAGTTTTTGTGTGATTGTGCCTGGATTCCTTGGGCTGTTCTTCCATAGGGGGCAAAAGAACAAGCTGGAGTTAAAAGAGACTTGTGCTCTCTTGTTCTGAGAGTAAGAGGTGGTAAAGCTCATTTGTTAGAAAAATGTGAGCTGTTTAGGGTCTGAGTAACTGGTTTATTTGGAAGTGGTTGTATTCTAGAGCTCTGCCAGGAAGGTTTTTGTTTGGGCAGAGGAGGGGGCAGTGTTTTATTTTGAAGTTTGTTTTCCACAGGTTGTTGTCCCTCAATAGATTATAGAGTGGATGCACTACTTGCAGTGTAGGTATGTTATCTAAGCAGTGCAATCAGAAAATAAAATGTAGATTTATGCTTTTCCTTTACAGGATCTTCCTGAGTTTTTTGAAGATAACATGGAAACATGGATGACAAACTTTCATAGCCTTTTAACTTTAGATAATAAACTCTTGCAGACTGATGTAAGTACTGCATAAACCTCCTGGTTTGCCTCACTGGGGGAGAGGGTGAACTGACAATTTAGGTCTAATCCTGAACAATGCAGTGGTTTTTTGTGGGGCAAACAAGTAGAATGACTGTAAGAAAATGGAGTTTAAGAGAAGTTGCTCTGCTGTCTAAGGAATTTGAGGTCCAGTTCTTAAAATTGTATGACAGCTACAGGTATACCCAGCTGTGCACAGAAATCAGGTTGGTAATACTCATCGCTGAGTTGGTTCTTTCAGGAACAGCTGCTGAAGGAACCTGACCATGAGCGTCACAGGGCTCAGGTTTTCAATACCTTTCAGCTGGTTCATGCACCGTGTTCTAGAAAACAGGGTGTCTTAAAGAACTCAGAACAGTTGAACATAGAGGGCAGGACATCTCTAAGTACTTTAGCATTTCCTCTCTTTGTCCAGTTAAAGAATCAGTAATTTCACTGGTTAAAGCTGAAACAGATCATCACAGCTCCTATTATTTTTGTGCATGCTTTCTGCATTTTAAGTGCTGATGTCTTTCAGGTACAGCACAATAGTTTGCCACTTGATGGAGCCAAAACAACTCTATAAATTTCTTGACAACACACAGGGAGGCATATTAAGTGTATCTTGTGCTCTGGTTATCCTGCTGCTAAAGGAAGCTTTGCTGCTCTTTTGTCTTGCGTGTGTGGGCTGCTCCCAACACGAGCGCCCGTGCAGCTGAACTGGGATAGGCAGTAAAACTGAAAGGTTTGGGTGGAGGGGAGAGGGGCAGACAGAACTGGGGTGGTGTTTGGTCAGGTTATTTTTCTTAATGTCCCAGTTCACATTTTGGTTTCAGAAGCATCTAGGCTGATCTGGGGAAGGGGAGAGAACTATGGCAATTACTCCAATTTAAAGTATCATGATATAATTTCTTCTAAGCATATTTTTTCAATGCCTTGTGTTGTCTTTTTCCTATTACACTTGTAAATTAATTTCATGTGAAGTATTGTGTATGGACGTTTCAGGTGCACAGTACCTTGATTTCAAATGTAGCTATGATTTATAACTTGAAGAGCAGTTTGAGCACAGATCAGCAAAATGCAGCAGTTCTAGGGGCGTGGGAGGGATTTGTTTCACCTGTTTAGAACATGGTAAAACGGCGATGTAAATATTTCATTGAAATGTGTTGATACTTCTAATGTTTAAGTAGTGTTGAAGTTTGGATGTTTAAGTTCTTAGTTTTGTTTTATGTGAGGATGAAGAAGAAGCTGGATTGCTGGAGCTCTTGAAATCACAAATTTGTGATAATGCTGCTTTATATGCTCAAAAATATGATGAAGAATTCCAGCCCTACCTGCCCCGTTTTGTAACAGCAATCTGGAATCTGTTAGTCACGACAGGCCAGGAAGTGAAGTATGACTTGGTGAGTTGTTATAATCTGATCTTGTCAAGTTTAATAATGAATTAAAAATTGATCAGTCATGCTAAAGCTCTGTGTTCTGTTTGTGGTGCTGTAGCTGGTCAGTAATGCAATCCAGTTTCTGGCCTCAGTTTGTGAGAGACCACATTACAAGCATCTGTTTGAAGACCAGAATACGTTGACAAGCATCTGTGAAAAAGTTATTGTTCCCAATATGGAATTTAGAGGTAACTTTCTGAGACTTAAGTTTTCAAAAACACAACAGAAATCTGATTAACCATAATGACATGTTGCTTAGCAGGACTAAGAATTGAGGATTCCTCCTTGTGTACCTTAGCAGTAGATTCAGACCCAAGTCTCTGCAGCAGAGTGCTGTCCTGTGGGCTTTGTGGAGTTGTATAAATATACCTAATTTTTCATGTTGAAATCCCAGTGGAGGAAGTCCAGGTCATGTGCCACCAATAAATTTCCACACTTTAAAGTGAGCATCTGAGTAATTCAAGGAGCCTAAATAGGCAGGGATATCAGGCCTACCAAATTGTGATGTTTAGTTCTCCAAGTTTTGATGGGCTCATATTGATCCTAGTATTTAAAATGCAGTGAAAATGTATTGCAGTGAGAAGGAGCTTCTCTCTCTTAAGTGTGTGACTCTAGAAACCTCTTTAAATACACCTGATGTTGAATATGTCTTAGAGGTTTTTCTTTGGTGTTTTTTTTTTTAATCAATACATCAGGTAATGAGTATGAAAGACTAATTAGAGAGACAGAAGCTGAACAGACTAGTTTGGCTGGATATTTCTGATTAATTTATATTAATGTTACAGAAAAGTCCTTGGAAAAAATAGCAAGTTGATAATGGTACACCCTTTTACCATAAAAACCAGAGACCTCAGTGCTTAAACTTCTATGTATTTTATATTTTCAGCGGCTGATGAAGAAGCATTTGAAGATAATTCTGAAGAATATATAAGAAGGGATTTGGAAGGATCTGGTAATCCATAGATTTATACTAAGAATACTTGGTCTTCAAATATAGCTCTAGAGAGCTGAAGCAATTTACTGAAGCTTTTATAAGTTGGTTTTGAAACTGAGGTTTCCACACACCGCCCCCAACTGGATTTTATCCAATCTTTGATCAAGTCTCCTGTCACAACATGCTCATCACAGTGTCTTTCTGTTTTGAACAATATTTTTGTAGGGCCTTCTCCTTAATTGGAGTGGTATGTCCTCTGCACTGCACACATTCTCATTTCAGCAAATACAGCCTGAATAGTAGTCAGTTGTGTATTTAGTTCTTGTGTGTAGAGTTTTAAATACCAGAGAGAGCCTCTCATGTTCAGACTGAAGTTGTGCCTGGTGTAGCTTACAGGCTGTGCTCAGCCAGCTGGCAGCAGGCAGTGCTGGACGTGGCTGTGTTCAGAGCTGGGCCTGCCCCATGGGCTAAAAGTGAGAAGACTCCTGGATAAAACACTTCAAGTGAAAGAAAGAGTGAGAAAAGAGAAGTCGACTTCTCCCCACCACCCACAAGCAGACTTTTGCCCAGCCTGTCCTGAGCAATGGCTACATCCCCCCAAAACCCCTCCCCTCAGTTTTTATTGCTGAGCATGTTGTTCTATGGCATGGAACATCCCTTTGGTCAGTTTGGATCAGCTACCCGGGTCGTGTCCCCTCCCAGCTCCCTGCCTGCCCCACACCACTTGCTGGGCAGACAAGGCAGGAGGAAGAGGAAGCCCTGACACTGTGACAGTGCTCTCCAGCAGCAAACACTGGGTGTTAGCAGCAGCTTTAGTCACAGGTACAAAACACAGCACCGTGTGGGCCACTAGGGAGAAAATGAACTCCCAGCCAGACACAGTACATTGGGGTGCATAATGGCAAGCCAGACTGAGCCCCCCTGCATGCCTGCTGCCACTGCTCAGGGGCAAGTGTCCCTTCTTGGTGTACCAGGAGTCCTGTTGTGACAGCAGATCAAAGGCTTACAAGTGTTCTTACACATCAGTATGGAGGATTGCAGTAATTTTCATGTTGAAATCCATGAAATGGGGGGTGACTGTAACTTGAGAAGCTGTCTGTTACTGTTTTGATTATGTTTATTAATATGAAGAGCTGTATGCTTTCTCATATCCGAAGAATCTTTGGTTCTCATGCAGATATTGATACCAGGCGCAGAGCAGCTTGTGATCTAGTCAGAGGCTTGTGCAAATTTTTTGAAGGACCTGTGACAGGGATTTTTTCTGGATATGTTAATTCTATGCTGCAAGAATATGCAAAGAATCCATCTGTTAACTGGAAGCACAAAGATGCAGCTATTTACCTTGTAACGTCTTTGGCATCCAAAGCTCAAACCCAGAAGGTACTTCTACATTCTGTTCATTGTAATCTGCATGCATTCAGGTATTGCAGTGTGGGTGAGGCCTGCACTTCATCTTAAGCTGCTTCAGGATGGGAGTAACTGTGTGCAGTGGTTCATACTGATGATGAAAAGCTGTCCTTTATATGATCCCATCACAGTGGTGGTGTCTGACCTTCATGTGGATGGGGCACACTGACTACGGGCAGGCCTGTGGGATGCAGCCAAAGAAACAAAACTGGCTGGGGTCTGGAACCCCGGAGCTCTAAGTGCTCCTGAGGCAGTCTGGAAGCCATGGAAGGCAAATAGAGCTTTAGAGAAGAGGATTAGAAGTGTTACACAGACTAAGAGGAATTTAAATGACTCTTGGAGTTCTTGCTGTGATATTTCCCACTGTTTCCTGCTACTTGGATGTTTGCTGTGTAAATGACATGGGTGCTAATGACGACTGGAAATGGCTCTCATTACGTGTTGGGGAGAAAGCAGCTATGGGCTGGAGACACTGGAAAGCCACAGCTGGGTTAACCTGCATTTGGAAACAGGAGCATTGTATCAAATGTCCCATGGAACAAGTTTAGATACACTACTAGATGTTTTAAATGCTGTTACAGTTCAAATCTGAGTGTCTTTACAAGACAGATTTGAGGCAAACATAGTAAAACATGTACAGCAATTTTGTGCAATTTTGCTGAAGGTTCTCAGTCTTTTCCTGAAGCCAGGTGTATACTGCTGCCAGCAGTTGTCATTAACAGCAATGCGTAGTGGGGACCAGTCTGCTAGCGATCGGGAAACCTAAAGTTTGCATCTTTTTCTGTACTATTTAATGGCAAATATGGACTAACTTAGAACACTTCATGGAAAAATCTCCATCTAAAAATCCTGGTTCAAAGAGGGGTTGCATTTTTTTAAAAAGAAAACTAAGTCATTAATTAAAATGAGTAAGAAAATTAGCAGTTTATATGTCAGCATATAAAAATAGAGTTGTGTTTTGCTTCTTCCAGCATGGAATAACACAAGCCAATGAACTTGTCAATCTGACAGAATTCTTTGTGAATCACATTCAACCTGACTTAAAGTCTGCTACTGGTAAGTTGATGTTAATTTTGTGATGTATCGTAACCTTGAGAGAAATCATTGCTTCTGAAGTCTCAAGCACTCCTATATCAGCATAATCTCTGAGAGAGGGGCTGTTACCACCTGGCACAGAGTAATTCAGTTCTGGTCAGCCAGCAGTGAAGGAGCTGTTAGAGCAAGGAGGATTGCCACCTTAGCATCTGCTCTCTGCAGCGTCAGGCCATGTACATACATGGTTGCTATCAGCTACATGCTTACATTTGTTGAATCAAAGTAATTTGATTTCTGTGTTTGAGACCTTATGGTAAACTTACATGCTCTACAAAAGCCTGAGAAGTTAAAATACTGAGGCCGGGTTGTGACCTGTATCAGCCCCTATTGATGATGTTATGGATTTAAGCCACATAGTTTATTTTATACTTCAATCATTATCTTACTGTATTTCAAGCATAGTGGGTTGTCCCAAAATGTGTAATTGGAGGCTGTTAAAACTGAAGCCAGAAGATGAAATTTCATCTGAGCTGGACTGTACTCTTAACGGTATTGGGGTGTGATTTTTACCTAAAACTGGTATTCTAACAGTGCCCATACAGAAGTGCAGGAACTAAGAAATGTAGAAAAACATTGTCTGTATTATTTTTTACAGGGGAAAATCATTACTTAGTGTCAAGCGTCACCCTATATATAGTACGTGTTCAGTAATCACATTTGTATGAGAAGTATTAACAAAGTTTGCATGGTCTTCTATTTCAGTGAATGAATTCCCTGTGCTAAAAGCAGATGGTATCAAATATATCATGATTTTTAGAAACCAAGTAAGTTTTTCTTTTATGGTAAAAACATATTGTAGTTTGCTGCTTTATACTTGCCAAGCCTAATTTATCACACTTGGCCATATGTTAACTCAACAGGTGTTTGATAGTCATATATAACACTTCATGCTGAGTTTTTAGTTGAGAAAGTAAACGATATTGTTATAAATATCCAATTAACATGTAGTCTGTATGCTGGCCATATGCTGTGGGAACACTGCATATCTTAGCTCCTTAATTCTGTGGCACACTCAGACTTTTTCAAACCAGTGTTAGTCTAAATATGCTTGATTGCTCGTATCATTGCAGTACTTGTTACAGATACAGCAGTTTTGTCCTTTACCTTTCCTCATTTGTGAGATGTGGTAAGAAAATACGTTGAATATTATTTCTAAATTTTACATTACCTTTATTCATTTCTTATGAAGTATCCATGATTTTGGATTTTTTAAACCTTGATATTTTTAATTGCCTATTAAGACAAAGTAGAATGGAAAGGGAAATATACATTAGGATTATCTGCACTTACTGCTAATCAAATGTACCATTGGTGTCCAGGGGAAGTATATGAGCAATGACAGAAATAGGTACCTCCTGGTTGTCAAGGTGTGATGTAGCAACAGGAGGAACCTTCCAAGATTGCTCCTCTGCCAAGCTCTACGTGTTGCTGAGGAGCTCAGTTGTGCTCTGGTGTTGAATCATCTGTGTTTTTGAAGTTGTTGCTGTATTTTTGTAGGTACCAAAAGAACAGCTGCTGGTGTCTATTCCTCTCTTAATCAATCATCTCCAAGCAGAAAGTATTGTGGTCCATACTTACGCAGCCCATGCTCTTGAAAGACTGTTTACCATGCGGGGAACAAATAATGCCACGCTGTAAGTGTTCAAGCAGAAATAAATTCCTTGCTATGTAGGTTTTGTGCATTAAGGATGAGAAATACCTGTAGGGGATCCTTCATTTCATGTATTATGGTGTTGTATAAGGCTTGAAGTTTGTGGCTGTCTTTCATCACTGAAGAGCTGTGTTTCACTTCCCAGCATCACAGCTGCAGAAATGGCACCGTTTGTGGAAGTGCTTTTAACAAACCTTTTCAAAGCACTGACGCTTCCTGGCTCCTCTGAAAATGAGTACATTATGAAAGGTAAATGCCTTGTGAGTCCTGCAGTATAAGAATAACTTGGTTAACTTGAGGCAGAGGCTTATGGTTACAGGCTTCTAACATTATTTGCAAAACCTAATTTATGCAAATGTGCTGAAGAAGTCCACACAGCCTGCAGTTACTCACCAGGCTGTATCAAGTCATCTCTGGCTAAATTTATGGTATCAAAGAGAAACACTAAACATAATTGTACTGTGGGAAATTATTTCTCAAATGGTAGTCTTTGTAGTCAGCACAGCTACCTGCACAGTGTCAGGGGACGATCTGGTCATGGAGAGGAGATGTGGTCATGGCTAGTGAGAGGATAGATCTGATCATGGCTAAGAGGATGCTGAACCTGAGACTCTCCAGGACAAGTGATGGTCTTTGTAAAGTTACTTAATCTCCTGTGTTCCATATGTAGAATGGGAGTAATGAGGCTTTGTTTTATCCTTTGTCATGATTATAGATTGAATGTTCTTACTGTACCTAATTCCTTGGGATCCTATTTTAACAGTAAAAGGTAAAGGATTTAGGCATATGATTGGTGGCAGAAGTGTATTTTGAATTCAGAAGATAATACTTTCCATTTATTTGCAGCCATCATGAGAAGTTTTTCTCTGCTACAGGAGTCCATAATTCCATACATCCCTTCTGTCATCACACAGCTCACACAGAAACTGCTGGCTGTCAGTAAGGTAAAGAAATGGAGCAAAAGAGTTGCCTTTTACCTTTTAGAGCAGTCTTGCTGAGGACTTCTGTATACCTTGGTGGTGGTGTTGTTAGAGTACTGTAAATAGTTTGATATTTCCTGACTAATGTAAGTAGAAACAGCATTGCAGTGAGGCACTGCATTCCTGTTAGGACATATTTTCAAATTATTCTCCCTGCTCTCATCTGAAATTTAGAAGCAGCATATGAACTCTTTCTGTAATGCTAGTTTGTTGTAGTATAAATGCTTGCTTGTGCAGAGGCCACCAATACAATAATCTGGTTTTACCACAACTCCTGCATTCTTTGCCCATGAAACTTCTGAAGTTAATATTATATATTGGCATTGAAATGTGGGATTGAATGAAATAAATTACCCTTCTGCTTTTGGTGGGCAAAATTCTCTTAGTTTTTTGTTTAGGCTGGCCAAATTCTTAACCATTGACATTAGGGAATGCCTTAGAATACCTTCCTAGAACTGCCCAAAAAACTACTTCTCTGTACAGTTTAAAGTCAAGTGCAGCATATAAACAGTGTTCAATAGAGAATTGACTGGACACTCAGAGGATTGAAAAAGAATCTTTTTCCAGTTTTTGTTCTGTGATATTTTAACTGTTTATATCTACAAAAAAACCTTCTCCTTTATGCTTTAGAGGTCTTTCTGTTTGCTTTTATCTATGGAATTCATTTCATAAGCATATTAATAAATAAGTTATAAGTATCCTTAATCTCAAATGCTACTTTAGTCTTCAGTTGAAATAAAAAATGTATTTAGCAAAATAAGTGACTTGGTTGCCAGTTTGGGTTGATTTATTTGTTTATAACTTGTCTTTAGAATCCCAGCAAACCCCACTTTAACCATTACATGTTTGAGTCAATCTGCTTGTCGATCCGGATAACGTGCAAGGCCAACCCAGAGGCAGTGGGCAGCTTTGAGGAGGCTTTGTTCCTGGTGTTCACAGAGATCCTGCAGAACGACGTGCAAGGTAATGCCACTCAGGGACTACCTGTGCTCCCCTGCTGCACTTGGCTGCCTGGATTTACCTTAGGGCAGGGTTTTTGTAGCACAGGAAATTCAAGGGAGAAACAGCATTTTCACAGTCTGAAAGTGTCTAGATTGTTCCATAGGGTACATCAACAGAAGTCACTTATTTTTATATCAAACTGCATTTTAAAAATATCTAGCAAGTACTACTCCAAAGCTTATTATTATTATTCTTAATTCTTTTGCCTTGTTTCTAGCAGTTTGTTTTCCATGTTCTGAAACATTACCTGGTAGAGGAAATAGAAAATGTATATATGCAATGCTTGCTAATTTTTGGAATAATTAAATTTGGGAAGTGATATGTTTCTTTAAAGTTTTATTTATTGAAATCTTTGTGTTAATATCATAAAATTGTGGGTTCAATCCGCAGATACTTGGTCCTGGGAGCTGACGGCGACCGTGTTGTCTGACTTTTTAAATGTCATCATTTCTCTTCCAGAGTTCATTCCATACGTGTTTCAAGTGATGTCCCTACTTCTAGAGATGCATAAAAATGAAATCCCATCATCCTACATGGCACTATTTCCTCATCTCCTGCAGCCAGTGCTCTGGGAAAGGACAGGAAACATCCCCCCCCTGGTGCGGCTCCTGCAGGCGTACCTGGAGCGCGGGGCCAGCACCATCGCCAGCGCGGCCGCCGACAAAATCGTGAGTGCTGGGCTGGGCCCAGAGACTGCCTGCACTTGGGGCTTCAGCCTGCACTTGGGGCTTCAGCCTGCAGCTGGGCTTCAGCCTGCACTTGGGCTTCAGCCTGCAGCTGGGCTTCAGCCTGCACTTGGGGCTTCAGCCTGCACTTGGGGCTTCAGCCTGCACCTGGG
>VZRZ01000789.1:16470-83884 GCA_013398175.1 Climacteris rufus
GGGCGCGGATCTGCCCCGGCTCCGCTCGGCCGGGCTGGCGGCTCTGACGGGGCTGTCGGGGCGGTGCTGCTCCGGGGGAGCTCGGAGCTCTTTTTTTCCCGGGCGCACCTGGAGCAGCGATGCCTCTCCCGGGGCTCCGCGGGGCTCCTGCTGGGGCAGGTGGCTGCCGTCGGCTCCCGCTCCCTTTCCCGGGGTTTGTGTTTCCCACAGTACTCGTTTTTTATGACTTTTTCTTAACTGTGAGCTTTAGAGGAGAAACGGGAGGAAATCGGGGATACGAAAGGTATTCCCAAGGTATCCTTGGGTGAGCCGAGCTGGCTCCCAGGTGCCAGAGCCCTGGCGGAGGTGCCGCTGGTCCGGCCCTGGCCCTGGCCCTGGGCAGGGTTAATGCGGGTGGTTGTTCCTGCACACACCTGTGTGCCATTCCCGTGCTGGGGCAGGCAGGGCCGGGTGTGCATAGGGGGCCCAACCCCGCACCGAGCTCGGTCCCGCTCGGGCTGGTGGCGCTCGGTCCTCGCAAGGTGCTCCCCGCCCCGCCTGCGGGCAGGGGCCGGGCAGGGGCCGCAGGACGGCCGGAGCTCCTGCCGCGGTGGCTTGGCGCTGTGCAGCCCTGCCGGGCACGGCTCCCGCCGAGGGTCCCTGCCGAGCTGCTGCGGGAGGAGGTGCCCGCGGTGTGCTCATGCACTGGAGCACGGTCCGGCTGCCTCTCCCTGCAGCCACCTCTCCCCTGCTCCCAAGTGCTGGATTTTGCGTTTTTGTGGCACTGGCTGTGTGACAGCTGCGTGTAGCTGCTGTGAGGGTGTAACGCTTATCCATCACAGCAATAACAAGTATTTTAAACAGGTTCCTCTCCTCTTGCTCCTTGCCCTCCCCAGCTGTCTGCTGGGCAATCAGCAGCAGCTGGAGAGCAGGGGTCTTCAAAGGTCAGATGAAAAGTTGTCGCTAAGGCCGAGGTTCCTGAGCCCGACTGCGGTGTCCTGATACTCGTTAGTGTTGAAATCAGAACACATCAGGTGTTTCAGTCAGCCTGGGCAGGGTGGAAGGGGTAGAGCAGGGACAGACACATCAAGGACGATCTGTTTGTGTCCCGAAATGACCCAGCCAGCAGCTGGCTGTGGGGCAGGTGGTACCTGCTGAATGCAGCCATGGACCTGCCACTTCAATTAGAATGTTTTGCTTAAACTAGAACCTTTGAGCCAGGGCAGTGTAAGGTTTTGTTTAGAAGTTGGTACACTTGCTCCCCTGAGCAATGTTTAAATATATAAATAAATCTGAGAAATGTTTTCCAAGTCTGAACATTGCAATCTTGTGCTAATGCACAAGATGGAAAGTGAAATGGATTTTCATGATCCAAGCCAGCTCAAGCTGAGGAGGACAAGTGGTGTGTAATTAAAAAATCTGAGGCTAATTTGTTTTTAAAGTCTATAAAATGTTTTTAATTGGACTCTGGTTTTTAAATTACTTGAATAATGCTTGAAAATGTTATTTGTACCTTCTGTGTCATCTGCATTTTTGTTTTGTCTTTGATTTGTTCCTTCCTTCTCCAGATCCTCACAAAGGCTCTTTTAGAGAGTGGCTTGGCTTTTTAGGGGTTGGCCAGAGCTTTCCAGTCTAAAATAGCTATGGGAGTTTCTGGTGATTATAAGCAGGTTGGGATAACACCCCTCAGCTGTGCCCTCACAGACGTATGGAAGGGCCCCTGTCTGTGCTCACAGTAAGAAAATGGGCTCAGGAGGCAGTTGGAGACACTGAGATGGAGATTTTATTTATTTTAAATGATCAATTGACAGAGGTGGGAATTTAACACAAGCCACTAGTAACCACCCACCAGATGATATTGCCCTTAACGACTGTAATTAACTTTTTCCAATAGAATTTTCAAGCTCATTTTTTATCATGTGTGACTTCACACAGCCACTTCTGCCTGCATGCTGGGTGCTGTTGGGCTTACTGGGAAAACCTGACTTGTTCCTTCTCAGAGCCCTCATTCCCTTCCCCAGTCCTTTAAACCTAGGCTCTGCTTCCTGTTAAAAGATTTTCCCATAACCCCAATATCCAAAGGGGTAGCAGACTCTTTCTATGTGCTGTTCCACCAAGCCTGTTAAAATTCAGTTGTCTTTGCAAAGGATAAAATGGTCGTCTCCAAAGTCACTCGGTGCAAAGTGTTTGGTTTATTTTGCCTCACTCTCTCAGCTAAAACTTCTGCATTTTTCCTTTGGGAAATTTAATGCAGTTTGCTTTTCCTCAGATGGACTTTCAGTTCCCACTGGTAGAGAATGTATTTTGTTGGCTCTCACAGAAAGGAAGACATGTAATGTGTTTAGAAAATGTAACTGCTGGGATTCATGCTGAGGCCGCTTGGAAGTTCACGTTTCAAGCATTTATCTCTCTCTGCAGGAAAATCTGTTCTGACAAGCAGACTCATAAAACAGGCTTTTCTCTGGCCATTTCCTTCTGCCTCCTGAAACGGAGGGTTTTGCCATTTGTGGATTTAAACAGCACTTTCTAGCTGTGTAACAAACAGGATAACAATAACCATAGCAGTTTCACCCTGAAAGATTTCAGGGCACTTCAGAAGCTCAGTTGCTCAACTTGTAACTGAAATGCAACGACTTCTGAGCAGAAATGCAGTAGTTATTGAACAGCTTTTCTGTCCACCATCCAGTCTTTCATCAGGAGTAAGGAGGAGTCAGTGCAGCAGGAGCTGTCAATAAAGGAGGTGAGCAGTAGCTGCACAAGCTGAAGACATTAGGTTTTCTCCTTTGAGGAAAAAATGCTGTGGGCTTTAACTGTTGTCCTGGTTATTCTGGTATGTTATGAGCATTATTCTTCACCATTTTGAAAGCTTCCTTATAACAACGTAAAAAATGTAAAAAAATGAAACATAAAGGCATTTCTCCTGTGTATTTCTTGGGTAAAACTTAATAAATAATCCATGTATTATGATGTATGTTTGGTGCTTGACTGCTTCTGAAAGTTTTGGCCATTTTAGGATGTGGGAAGAAGTCAGAGCAGTGATCCACTAGAATATGGTGCAAACGCTGAGCAGCTTCTCTTTGAGGAGTTTGCTTTGCTTTATCTGGATTATGCTGCCACTAGGCTCTCCTGTACTCCTGAAGGGCTGAGATCTTTACTTGGGCAGGCAGAGCTTTGCTGTCCCTGCTCTGCAGTGGTTGGCAAACGTGGTGCCCACGGAGCCCAGCGCCTTTTCCTGGGCAAGCGGGTGTTACCAGGGCTGTGGCTGGCGCGGTTCCTGGCGCGGCTGGTGCTGCTGGGCCGGGGACACACACACGGGGGACAGTGGCACGGGGGACACACACACGGGGGACAGTGGCACAGAGGGACAAACACACGGGGGACAGTGGCACGGGGGACACACANACACACACGGGGGACAGTGGCACAGAGGGACACACACACGGGGGACACACACATGGGGGACAGTGGCACAGAGGGACACACACACGGGGGACAGTGGCACAGAGGGACACACACACGGGGGACACACACATGGGGGACAGTGGCACAGAGGGACACACACACGGGGGACAGTGGCACAGAGGGACACACACACGGGGGACACACACACGGGGGACACACACACGGCCTCTCGGTGCCCGTGCCACCCCCCAGGTGCAGGCAGCAGCCTGGTGCGGGTGTGTGGCTCCTGTGTTGTTCTGCAGGAGAGGCACCGAGAACAGGAGGGTGTTCCCAAGGCCGGGACAGGAGCTGGTGTCACACCTGGCCACCTGCACAGGCTCCTCTGCAGGCTCTGCGGGCAGCCCTGGCCCAGCTGGGGGCTGCAGCCCTCCATCCCCTGCACAACTCATTCCTTACCTGGGCAGGTGGATGGCTGACTGCAGTGGCAGGTGGTGATGTTTCTGTCAATGAGATTAATTTGCAGTTTGGTCAGGTCTGCTGTTAGCTGTCCGTGGGTGTGTGTGGAGGCTTGTGCTCAGAAAGCTGCATTGTCAAGTGCCTCCCCAGAACAGAGACACGGCAGCAGAATTCACTACGAAGAGCTGTGCAAAATTGCAAGGGAATAAAGGAAACAAACAAAAAAAGGCTTGTGTTCCATTTGATCAGAAACACTCGCTTTAGCTCCTTGCCTGAAGCATCCATGAATTGCGTGGCAGTGAGGGATGACGTGGGATTGAAGAACACTGCATTCCAGCTTTTGAATCTTCTCATCTCCTGTCTATGCCTTGAAAATGTTTTCTAATAACATTCACTCACTCTCCAGAAAATGCACAGAGCTCGCTTGGCATCTGGTGGCAGTTGGGAACGCAGAGTGCCTGCTCTGTGCCCTTAGCTCCGGAGTCCTGGGTTTGAAGTCTGCTGGGAGACACCACATGGTGCTGCTGAAGAAGGGTTGATTATTGCTTCTGAAAACCTTTTCTTTCTCAGTTTTCATACACTTTAAATTTTTTATTGACTGGGATCCAAATAACATCCTGAGCTGATAAAGCTCTGTGCTTGGGGTGTGCCTGGGAAAGGTGTGGTAGCAGTGAATTGGCTGCTGAGCTTGAACTTTTGCTCCTTGAAACGACTCTTCTTCCCTGTTGTTAGGATTTGAATTCCAGTTACTCTTCTCTGGGATGCTACGACTGGTTTCATGGTCTGTAGTCCTGAAGTCGTGTCTGTGACCTTGAATCGTATGTGTGCAGACTGCTGTGACTCTCGTGCCAGTGTGGTGTGACTCTGAGCTGCACCACGTCAGACTCTCTGTCTGTCACTCCAGTGGCACTCCGAGTTGCACTTTGGCATTGGTACATCAGGCCTTCCCTGTGGTGGAGTTGGTGTAGTTTTTGTCCAGTGCAAACTGAGCAGCCTGTGAGGTGAGGTGCTCACAGTGCCAAGGAGCCTGCAGGCAGCACGTGGCTCTGTCCCTGTGCTCCCACTGCAAGCTGGGTTTTCTGGCTCTGCTGCCTCCCACACAGGGAAATGCAGGTCAGGGTCTGAGCTGGAGCTGTCCCCAGGGCTGTGTCTGCCTACAGTCATCTAGATGGCTTCAAACTCCTGTGTCAGGTTTGGGACAACTTCTGTTGGGTTCCTGGCAAGGCAGACGGTCCCTAAGCCTGTCCATCAGCAGTGCTGGGAATACAACGGTGCCAAAGGCCTTGCTGGATACACAGGATAATCCAGATGTCAGTGCCCATCCATGAGACCTCCTCACATCTCTGCTTCTTCCTTGATACGCTCTTACTCCTCCACCTCCAGCTGCTTCACTGGGAGGTCCTGAGTTCCAGCAGCCGTGTCAGAATCAGCACAGGAAAGAAACAAATTGCCTGGCTCAGACTTTATATTGTCAGGCCTCAGGTGTGAACAGTGAGCCAGGTTTTATAAAGTGCAAAATACTTGCTTTGAAGTCCTCAGCTATGAAACACATTCTACTTTCAAAGCCTTGTACATGTTTGCTTTTTCCCCTCCGATGTTTTGTTTGCAACTCAGGGCTCCTGCTTGGTAAGGAACACAAATTCTGGAGGATCCACTTGATCCAGAATTTGGAGCGAGGCAAATGCCATGTGTTGAAAGGCTCGTGCAGCAAGTGCCAGAGCTGCAGCCTGCTGCCAGCCGGGCTGGGGGTGTAGGAGTGGGCATGGAGGCCTCAAGATGATTACTGGGGGAGGGGATGTTTAATTACAGCATCCAGAATTGGACTTGCAGATGGTCTTGCTGCAGGAGGAAGCCCTCCAAACTGGAGAAGGCACCTCCATAGGCAGCTGCAGAGCCCAGCTGTCGATGGAGCATTGCACCTGCAGCTTCTCTTGGTCCAGCGCTGAACGGGAAAACTCAAAACCTTTGGACCTGCCGGTGCCGTGAAGTGGTACCCAGTTAGCTCTAAATGTTAGAAGAGGAGAGTGTCTGGTTAAATCTCCTGCCATGGTAGCACTTTCATATATTGAAAGTGAATTGGTATCTATTTAGTCAGGGTGTCATAACCCTGTAATTGTAGCTCACAAATGAGAGAAGCCAAAAATGATGGTTGATTTGTATATGGAAGAGAGCAATCTCTCCATGGCCAGGAGGAAATGAGTGTCTGATGAATGAGTTGGTGGAGGCAATGAGGTTTCATCTGGTGTCAGGCTGAGAAAGCCATTGGGAAGGAATCAGTGGCAGATGAATGGAGGGTGACTGCAGCCTCTCGCCAAGAGCCTCATTGTAAGAATTGCCTGTTTCTTCCTTAGTTTTTGAAAGTCTATAATTTGCAATGATTTCCCTCTGGAGCTTGACACATGAGCCCTGAAACTGGAAAGGAACTTTGTTTTAAATCATTAAAAACTGTGATAAGTGTAATTTTATTTGCTATAATTGTGAAATCGTGTCTTGAAGTGAAAACTGAAGGCACTGCCTTCTCTGTAGGCGCTATAATAATTTTGTATACTGTCTGGTGCAGCAGAGCTTTGAAGGCATAATTTGTAATTGCTGTGGCATGTAAAGTCCCCAGGCAGGGGGAAGGTGGCCCTAAAGCTCTCTGGGGACATGTGCCTGTGTAGCTCAGGGATACTCTGTGCTTGAAAAAGAGCAGAATGGCACAAGTGGAAATGGGACATGGCAGCCCAATCTGGTTTCATGAGCAGAAGAGACTGTGTGAAGGCCAAGGATGAATCATATAAAAAGTCTTGCACAGCTCTTTGGAACTTCTTCTGGAGAAGTTCTTTGGAGGGTACTGTGAGCACGCTGAAATAAATCAGCCTTTTATGGGGGCACACCCCAAAGAGACCTGTCCTTGTTCTGGCAGAGGTTCCCTCATCTCATGGTAAGATGCTCAGGTTTGTTTGTCCTTTCCCTCCTTAAATCCCTTCTTCCCTGCAAAATGTGACTTGGGGGCGTTGTTAGTCTGTTGGTGAGGGGGAAGGGGCAAGCAGTGGTTGAAACTGAAACTCCCAAGGGCTGTGCTGATTTTGCTGGGATCATACAATCATTTCTCTCTATTCATTTTAGGTAAAGCAGATCATGGAAGAAGCTGTCACCCGGAAATTTGTCCATGAAGACAGCAGTCACATCATCGCCTTATGTGGTAAATGTCACGCAGAACAGCTAACACTACCTAACCTTGCTTTTCCTTTAAACATTTCTTTCCTCTGCTGTCTGAGGTAAATGCAGGGATTTAGATATTAGAAATCATGGTGCTCAGGCCCATTTCATCTTTTCTTTATATTTGCTACGTGTGTGTGTGTACATTACAAATTGTAAAGTAACTCTTACTAAAATGTCATTATCCAAGTACCAAGCCAAGATGACAAGTGCCCTTGCTGCAGGCTGGCTCTGTGATCCAGAGAGCTCCCAGTGTGGTCTGCCTGGGCTCTGTTCCTGGAATCCTGTCCTGGAAGCTCTGCTGCTTTGTTGGTGTAAGGGACGGTGGGGTGGCAGCTATTTCTGTTAGACAGTGCTTGGCCAAAATTAGGAATACTTAAGTCTTCATATTTTTCTCTTCCTCCTACTGTGATTCCAGTTGGTTTTGTGTTTTGAATTCTTCAGGGTCTGAAGAACTAATAACTCTGCACTGAGCTGCCTCATTATTGCCCAGCAATCCTACCTGTCCTAAGGCAGGGCTCCAGCCTGCCACTGCTTTGAACGGAGGCCTTGATTAACTCTAAACCAGAAGGTGAAGCTGAATGTTCTGTTTTTACTTTGGCTGATTGAATGGAGAAATCCCTTCCAGCAGATTTGGCTAACAGCTCCTGGCTGGTGCTCTCCTGTGTGTGCAGTTCTCCTCCCTCCCCCACTCCAGTTTCATGTGTCTCTTCAAGAGGTTTTTCCCTTCTATTTAAAATTAGATTGGTTCAGTACATGAGTCATTTTCAGTGAATCTTCGTTATAAATATAGAATTCTTGTGAATCATTTTACTCTCCTGCAAGGCTGAGTTTAGCAAGAGTCTCTTGAATACATGATAGCTGATTTCAGGGTCTCTCTGCATCAGCAGCTAAAAAGTTCCTAGCTGCCCTAGGTCATAGATGGCTGAAGGTGTCAATTAAATGACATGTGCCACTTGTCCCGCACCCTTCCTCAGTGCCCCATGCTGGACTGTGGCAGCGCTGAGCAGAGTTTGGGTGCATCACCTGGCAGGCAGAGGGAAGCTTTTCATGTCAGGTTGCTGCAGGGTGTTGGGTACCCTCGCAGTTTGGTCAGGCCTTGAATGTGCCTCTGTGGTCCTGGACTCAGCCCATAGGATGCAGTGGCACAGAGGAGCAGCTCATGTTGCATAGGGTTCGTTTGCAAATCATGGGGAGCTTATATGGGATTTGACTCTCTGGAGATGTGTTGGCATCCAGCAGATAGGAGGGATACTTTCCTGTCCCAAGGTCACCCTGAGACCACAGAAAACGTGCATTAAGACAGGAGACACAATCTCAGCAGTAGCTGAGGTAAACACTGAGCATGGAGTGTGAAGCAGTGAGCTCACCATTGCAGGCTGCTGGGGGAAATGCTGTTCTGCAGCTCCGGGCCACCCTTGCTGGCCTGCAGGAACGGTGCCTGTGCGTGGGTCAGCTCTGCTCAGCCAGCAGCAGGGATTTGTAGCCACGAGGACTCTGTCTGTGGTCTCTGCCTGGGTTCTCTGGGAAAAGGAAAGCAGTGCTGACATTTTCATCCCTGTGAGGAAGCAGTGAGTGCAGGAGGTTCTGTATTTGTTCTCAACCCCGTGTATAACTAACCTAAGTTACATCCCAGGGGCTCTTCCATCCCCTGTGATTTCTAGAAGGTCTGGCTCTGCAGTTCCGAGCTGCAGCAGCTCCATTTGTACTGTGTGCAGCACGGCTGGTGTGTGCCGTGGTGGGACAAAAATTCCCGATTCCTTTGGGCTGCTGCTCTCTGTGGGGCGAGTGTCAGCGCTGTGCTGCGGCCAGTCAGGGGACAGTGCAGTGACGCAAGTGTGCCGGGAGCACCTTCGCTGGCCGCGCTGCTGCTGGCGGCTGGTGTGGATGTTTGCAGGCCGGGCTGTGTGCGGGCGTTTCCTTGGGAACGGCAGCTGCCAGCGGTGACGCTCTGCGGGGCTCGGCTCTGCGGGGCCCGGCTCTGCGGGGCTCAGCTCTGCCGGCTCTGCGGGGCTCGGCTCTGCGGGGCCCGGCTCTGCGGGGCCCGGCTCTGCGGGGCTCAGCTCTGCCGGCTCTGCGGGGCCCGGCTCTGCGGGGCTCAGCTCTGCCGGCTCTGCGGGGCTCGGCTCTGCGGGGCTCGGCTCTGCGGGGCCCGGCTCTGCGGGGCCCGGCTCTGCGGGGCTCAGCTCTGCCGGCTCTGGGGGCTCAGCTCTGCCGGCTCTGCCGGCTCTGCGGGGCCCGGCTCTGCCGGCTCTGGGGACCCGGCTCGGCTCTGCCGGCTCTGGGGACCGGGCTCTGCCGGCTCTGGGGACCCGGCTCTGCGGGCAGCGCAGCCCCTCATCCTCCCGCAGCCGCCCGAGCTGCCGTGGCTGGGGCTGCTCTCCCCGGGAACTCCAGCCCCTTCCAGCTCTGCCCTTCTGAGGGCAAGGGGCAAGAAAAAGGAAGCGGTTCTCTGTCTCTGCACTTACCTGAAGCATATTTAAAGGGTTTCCGTTTGTGTGTTACACTGTGTTTGTTGAAGAGCTACCTGCAGTTTGCTAAGCCTTTTCTGTGTCGTTTCCATCTTTAGTAACAAGCTGCTTTAAGCAATTAAAAAACTTGTTTAAGTCAGCTTCATACAGCAAACACACTTTATTTGTGAATGCCCCAGACATGGTTACCTGAATGATATTCTTTAAATTTTCAATATATAGTCTGAAATGAGTCTCAGTAGTTTATTCTCTTTGAATAAATATTTTGAGTGTATTAAATGAAATAATCCTGAATTCCCCATGCTATAAACTAATTGCCGTAGAAGTTGGGTGGGTTATGGAGAGCTGGTATGTGTCACAATCAAAATACATGTTGTTTAGGTGTAAATCCAGCATGCCTGCTTGGCAAAGGGAATATACTTACTGTGTTTTGGGGAAAGGTTAGGAGTAAACATGAGTAAAAACAGTAACTTGGGCACTCTTAAGCATGCAGAACTTGGCTTTTCAATGAGATTTCAGTTCAAATTAAGGAAGGGATGAACTGAGCGAAAAGCTTTTTTTGGCCTGAATAATAAACCTGCTACAAGTAATTAAACCCATTAATTAAAATGTACAGAATCCCTTTGTGGCTGAACTGAAAAGGCCAGTTCTGATGTGAGTTGCAGAACAGTATTTAATGTTGTGCTTGGGGCTTCTTGTAAACCTTGTTTGAGGAAGGCAGGTCTGCATTGCTCGAGTCCCTTGGGATGTGAGGGAGAGGAAGGAGCTGGGGGTTCCATCGCTGTCCCTGGGGGATGCACTGGAGCTGTGTGGTCGTGCCTGGGTTTATTGCAGGGGCATCACCAGGTTTCCTGTTCCTGAATCTGAACTCAAATCCTGTACAACACTGAGGCTCTTTTGTCAAAGAAAACAAAAAAATCCTCCTATCTTCTTTTTGTTTTCTTGGTACTTTGTGTAGCTTTCTTGGTATACTTTGGGTACTTGACATATGCTGTTTCTTCCCATCTCCAGTTAATTTATCCCTAGTGCTGGTTACAGTCCTTCACTTCACAGGCATTTGGAAGTATTTGTTTTTCCTTTACCTCAGAGTTACTGAATTATCTTTGCCTTCAAAATATGTTCTAAAACTGTGTCTAGACCAGACTTACAGACCAGAAATGTTTTTAGCCTTTTAAACCCAAGCAGAAAATGTCCTGTTTCTGGGAGTTACGTTACTGTTCTAGCTTGATAGATTTGTTGAGGATCCTTGCTGCAGACCCTGCAATTCCAGGTGCAGAGAAGAGGACCAGAGAGCCTCTCTTAGAGGAGCTGAGGGAGCTTGGCTGGCTCAGCCCTTGGGGATGAGCCAGTCCTGTTGATTGAACTATGTTAACCTCAACTTCTTTTTTTCATTCCCATTATGCATATTGCTTTTCTTCTCTTATTAACCGATGAAAATTATTGTTTTTTTTTCTGGGTAATGCTGTGTTTAAATATCACAGATCTTAAAAAAAGAAGAACAAAACCCATGTCACGGTGTCCAGTTGTGCTCTGGGAAAGGTGACAGGATTTGACTGCAGAGCTGGATCTGGGTATTAAGTGAAGGTGTTTGTATGTGATCTGTGACTGCATTTAGTCATATGTGCAGCCCTTTAAACAAAAGAAGGATGTGGTGGCTGCACCGGGGAGCTTGGGAGATAATGAATTCCCATTAGTAAGCAGTCTTTGTGCTTTCTCTGTGTGAATAACACATCGGAGAGGTGGCCTGAGGCCTCCCAGCTGCCATCTGCCCACCCACAGAGAAGGGACACTTGCCTGAGCACAGCCGAGTGCTGGCTTGCCCAGCTGCCAGTCCAGTCTGCTCTGAAAGCACTGAGCAGCCTGTGAGCCCTTTGGTACTTCTGGACATGGTGCTAGAGCAGGGTGGGTGAGGAGCTCCATGCACAAACAGGTCCACACAGCAGCCGTGCAGTGCTGTCAGTGCCCCTGGCCAGGCTGCAGGGTCCATCCTTTTCTTTGTGTGTGACTTCCAGGTCTATAAGCTCCATGTGCTAGCTGTGGTGAATATTCTCATACTGCTTCTCAGCACAGTTTCTCTCATGTGCTCCTGTAAGTTGTGCAGCAGCTCTTTCAGCTTTCCTGCCCTTCCTTCACTCAGCGAGACTCAAATACGATCTTGACCCGAGCTAGACTTGGCTGACTTCATGGCTGCTTTTGTGAAGCACTCCTGAGCTGGCATCTCATGTTGATGCTCTTGCTCTCAAGCTCCTGCAGTGTCTGTGTACATCAGGACTGCAGGAGCATTTATTGTTCTCAGAAACAGAGCAAGGAGAACTATCACCCACAAGTGCTTCTGAGATGTCTGTGCTTCAGGCTTTGATTCCACACTCGAAACCTGATGTGTGGGCCCTGTATCCATCCACTGCAGTTTCCTTTCACAGAGCCCTGGGGCACCTAGGCTTGGATAATCATCAGTTAAGATGTTTCCTTATTGAAAAATAAGTAGAAGGAATTGTTATTTGGAATAGCTCTGTGTCAGTCAGTATCTCTTCACAGCAAAAGGACAGGTGTGTTCTGAGAAACGCAGTGCACTTGGGTCCTCTTCATATTTTAGAACCAATCCAGTGTATAACAGGATTGCAGTTAATGTGCAAGACACTTACTAAGATTGGACTTTCTATTGAACAGTTCAACAGTTATTTCCCAGCTTCCTAAAGCTTCCTAAAGATGAGTACTCCATTAATTCTGGAGGTGGGAGGCAGAAGGAAAGCAAATGTGTGGCTGGATCTTCTGGAGCCATGTGCTTAGTTGAGATTGGGTAAGATCTGAAGTTTCAGGGCCTGTACATGTTTGTAGGAACACAATCAAATAGCTTCAGCTGAAGTCATGGATGAGTCTCTGTCCAAGCTGGCAGTGGAAAATCAGGAATCCTTGGAACATGAGTATGGCTGGTGACTCCTGGAGACCAGATATCCATGGTATTCGGGATGGATCGGTGTCCGAGCTGCAGGAGTGCCCAGCAGTGCTGGTTTACACTCTCACTGCTAACGGACCCAAGGGTTAACCACAGCAATGAGCTTAGCTGTGAGGCTGTTTTCTTCATTGGTCTTAGGATGACTTGTTAACCCATTTTGCACAAACTTAATTGTGTTTGAAATAAAAGATCTAATTAGGAACCAATGCCTGCATGTTGCTGGACCTCATGTTCTGCTTTTTCTCGTTCAGAACCTGGAATACAAGCAATTACCAGAGTCACCAAACGTCACAATTGCCAGCCTCAAGCAATGAAAAATCATGAGTCAGAAATCTTTTCCTTCGTGGCCCTAAATTACAAGGCTGGATTAAAGCTCATGACAGGAAAATAAAACCAGCTGAGGAACAGAGATGTATTTCATAAGTACATTTCTTATCCAGAGATTCTTATCCAGTGGCATGCTTCAGAAGAATATTCAATAGCCACAGACTTGCAGTGAAATGTGGAAGGCAGCAGTGTGGGAAAGTCTTCTTTGTTTGTTCTAGAGATGAGAAATAAGTTTCTGATAGAGGCCCTTTGTTTGCCTCCTGATTAAAGTACAGCACCAAAAAGCTGACAGATGAAAGGAACTGGAGACTGATGTGGAGCTATTTGGACCTCATTTGTGGAGTGCCCTGAGTGTCCACACAACGAGCTGTTCCCATCGTTCCAATTCTTCTGAAAGTCAGCCCCAATAGGAAGAGATATCTTATGCTTTGGGGTTTTTAGGTGATTCCCTTGAGGCTTCTAAATAGCACCATGTTCGTAGCTTTGACAGAAAATGAAGAATTCAGTTTTCTCTCTTTTTTTCCTTAGCTCACAGAAATGTAACTTCTGAAGAAACAGATGTAAATAACCATTGTCCAACCTGACAGTTTATCATCTTAATTCTTTTGGCTTTCTACCCTTGGCATTGATACTTTTAAAAAATGTAGTTAATCTGCTATGGAAATGCAGATCTCTTGCAAACAAAAAAGAAGCCTCCCTGTATTACTGTTCCTACTTGGAAAACAAGCATTTTCAGTGATGAATAATGCTTAAAAAATAGTTCAGAGATTCTACCCCACTTGATAAACATTTTAGCCCAGAGAGAGTACCAGAGATTATCATTATTGGGGGGAGGCAAATAATTTTTATGCACATTAAGAAAGTTTTTGATTGTGTTCCAAAGATGATGTTTAAAGTAATGAGTGGTATGCTGTAGAAAGGAGGAATAAAAAGAAATGAGTATTAGCTCTGGTGTGAAATGAAACGCTTTTTGAACTGCATGTGTTTTTAGTTTGAGAAGTGAAATATAATCTTGTGCTTTTTAGAGAATTCTGCAAAACATTTTGCTTTGATCCTGAGCCATCAAATTGGATCATATTCAGTATTTAGAGAAACTTAAGTAATTTTGATTTACCCATAATAGTGTTGAATGGAAACACCTCTATTTTCTTAAGGTTACTGAGATCCTTGAAGCTTAATGATCAGGATTTTTTAGAGGAACAGTCACCAAATTTCAGCCCTGAAGTTTCCCAGCCAGAGCTGTCTTTAGAACTGAGGATTGTCTGTTTAGATATTTTTTTTTATTTTCTAAGGAATTATTGAACCTAGGATGTTATGTGGCACAGCCCAACACAAGCAGGTTGAGTGCAGGTGAAGAAGGGCACACTTTGGGATGTCTCCCTGCAGTGCTGTGCTGCTCAGCTGGCACACAGGTACCAGCCCTGTCTGCCTGCTCAGCGGGCACTTCCCAGTGACACAGCAGGCTGGGACTGGCAGTGAAACTGGTTTCAAACTGGGCAGATCTGTGGGTAGCTGGGTAAAGCAACAGCAGCTGGAGATCACGAGCATCTGATGGCTTCTTTATCATCCTCCTCTTTTCACTTGTTTTTAATTTCTTCAGTCTCATGAATTCAATTCCCTGTGCACAGTTTCCATGAAAACAAGGTATTTAGCTGCAGTATTTCTTCCTGTTTAAGGAAGATCTCATCTGCTAAGTACACCCCATAAATAATACTTCCACAGGCTTTCTTTTCTCTGCTCACCACCCTTCCAGCCCCAGAACTCTCATTTCACAGTCCATTAAGTCATGTCAGAATTTTCATAGAGGCAAAAAAGGATAAAACTGAACTTGTTAACGTGACCCTGCAAGAAGTAGCTGTGGTGAAGTCATAAAAAAGTGACATTTTCCAAAGCTTGGTGGGCACCGTGATTATTTGAACTGTAAATCAATAATATATCTGCACTTAATTAAATTCAGCAGTGGGTACTGCAGAGAATGTTCCTCAAAACTGTCTGGAGTTAATGAATTTTTAGATGGCTGCTGTCAACTGAACCATACAAGGGCATTACCTGAGCTGTGCTGATTTATTCCCAGTGCAGAGCTGCTTTTCCAGTCTGTGTGCAATGAGTTGCTGCCTTTTGATCTGGTCAGTTTTTGTATGTGTTTGTTGTAGGTGCAGTGACAGTAGGTAGGCTTGGAATCACACTGAGCTGTGCAGGAGTTATTTGCCTGTGTGCACACATACCTGTAACCAAAACCAGGTGTATGTGTGTACAAACTACCTGTGTGTGCACAAACCCACCTGTTGATGCCTTTCTGATGTTACCAGTCTCTCCAGAAACAGCTGAATCATGTTTTTAGGTCTTCTTAGTGTGTCTTATTCCAAAAAGGGGAAAATGGCTCATTTTCCTAGAAATAGGTAAATAAGCTCATTTCCCTGTCCCAAAGGTTCTCATGCAGTAACCCCTGAAATAGTTTGTGTGTCGTCTCTTTAGGCACTCTGAGCTGTGCAGTTTGTAACTCCAGGGATCACCTGCTTTTGGTTTATCAAAAAGCACCACTGCCAAGGTCCTCTCGTGTCTTTTAACAGGTTCTGCAGCTGGAGGTGACTCCTCCCGTTTGTTCAGGGTGTGTTAAGTTTCCTTTGCGCCTGTGGGCGATGCTGGCGGTGCAGCGAGATCAGTGCCTGCCTTGGACACAGAGCCCAGGGCAAGCCCTGCAGGGCTCTGCCAGGCAGCTGCTCCCTCAGTGCTGTGCCACTCCTGTGCCCTGGGTGGTAGGGATCCCTTCCTGCTGTCCTGTGCCACCAGGGTGGCATCCCCATGGTCCCCTGAGCTGGAATGGGATGGCATCTGTGTCACAAGATGCGCTGCCCTCCTTGGATGTTCTGTAGTTTTAACTGGATAAAAGCCACGGTGTGTTTGCAAGCGTGTTCAGATCAAGTCAGATGTGAATGTAAAGTCAGCTGTTCTGGAATAATCCTTTTAGAAAGCCTGGAGAGAAGAGGGCTGAGATCCAGCGCTGTTAGTCTGAGTCTAGGGGTGAAGTGTAGGAGAATGAAGTGACCTGAGGGTCACACAGGCTGGGCTGTAACCTGCCCCCTGATCCAAGGGCACCTTACACGTAGAACTGAACATGTGTTCATCTCTCTTTCTCATGGAAAATACATTCTGAGGCAATCCAGCAGCAAATTCCAGTGTCTCACCCCTTGTAAGTGACCCCTACACGTGTGTTACAGGCAGCTGGGGACTGATGTTACCCAAGTTCTTGTGATGAGAAATGTCACAATGGACTAGTTAAATATTTGGGCTCTAGGGACAGTCACTGGGGAAACTGCCCTCAGTGGCAGCTGCAGCATTTATTAATAATTAAAGCTGTGCCTGCTGTGCTTTTCACTAAATTTGTTTCATTA
The DNA here is from genome assembly GCA_013398175.1 of Climacteris rufus. NCBI lineage: Eukaryota > Metazoa > Chordata > Aves > Passeriformes > Climacteridae > Climacteris > Climacteris rufus. The sequence continues at coordinate 32,652 of VZRZ01000789.1, forward strand.
ATATTTTATTGTTTTAAGGAAATAAAAAAAAGCAGTGAAGGTGGGAAGAGAGCCTGTTTCCTAAGCAACAGCAATGCAATTCCTTGCAGTTATTTTTAAAGGCAGGTTGCTTCATTTAAGATTTGGAACCAAATTGCTGCATTGCTCCAGGCATCCGGAAAGCTGCTTTTCTTTTTCCTTTTTCTTTATTTCTAATTGAAAGACTGAGCAAAACAGTGGCTGGGTTAAGAGCCCTGTGCTGGTTGCTAGACAGGAGCTAGACTGTTCAGTGAGGAACATGCCCTTGTGCCTTTGAGCTCATGTCCTGAGAGAACAGGAGTCTGCCAAAGCTGAGGCCGCTGTGCTGTACAGCACCTCAGAGTCTGGCTTCTGCTGCTCCTGGGTGGGGCTCCTCAGGGTGCAGCTGGGCAGGACCCTTTGGCGTTTCTGTGGTTTCTGTGTTTCTGAGGAGGTGTTTCTGTGTGCCCCTCGGTCTGGCCCGGGACTTGGGTTCGTTTTCAGAGCAGTGGGGACAGGTTTTTTTCAGATGCAGGCTTTCAGGTGTTAGGGGATTTGGAGCCTTCACGTACAGTGTGGAGAGGAGTCTTCAAGAAACGCTCAGCACCTGACAGTGTTGGGCATAAAGTGCCACAAAATGCTGCCTTCTCTCCAAAAGAGCTGCCGAGTGCTGGGCGAGAGGCAGAGTGTGTCAGAGCAGATGGAGTGCCATTTGTTCCTCGTAACCAGCATTTAACGTGGCACTGGGAGCTGTGGTGTCCCGATGGGCTGCCTGCTGTCACCCAGCACAGGAGAGCCACGCTCGGTGCTGCACTCAGAGCCTGTGAGGCTGCCCTGCCCTGGGCACACACCTGGCATGCACAGCTGGGTATTTTCCCTTGCCTGTGAATGAATGGGTCTGTTCCCCTTCATGCCTTTGTGTGGGCAGGGTGACTGTGAGTCATCTGCAGTCTCACTTTAGAAGCTGACAGACAAGAAAGGCTTATTTTTTGTTTTGGTTTGTTGTTTTTTTAGTTTGTATTTCTCTCGTTTCCCTTCCCTGCAGCAGGTTGCACGAGAGCTGGGTAGATTTCTGCTGCAGTCTTGCAAGGCTGGCATAGTGCAGTGCAGTGTTTTACTGGTGGCCATCAGGGCTTGTTACATTGTGGTTCTGCGAGTCTGTGATGTGTAAACGGAGTGAAAATACTCAGAGGGATTCCAGTTCATTTATATACTGCCTTTATCCGTACTTTATAAGGTGCTTGTAGTTGCGGATTAGACGCACACCCGCATCATCTGATTCTGAGTTCCTGTCTTTGTCTGTCTGTCTGTCTGTCTGTCTGTCCCCCCAGCTGTGCTGTAGAGCCACACCTGCCCAGGGGGTGAGCAGGTGCTGCTGGCCGGGGAGGCTGCAGGCAGCAGAGCCCTGAGGCTGTCTCTGTCCCGCAGGTGTGGTGGAGGCGTGTCTCCTGCACATGCTGAAGCGCAGGGCTGCCGGCTTCCTGCGCACGGACAAGGTGGCCGCGCTCTTCACCAAGGTGGGCAAGAGCTGTGCCATCGCTGGAGACGTGTGCAAGAAGGTGCAGGAGCTGCAGCAGCAGGTCGAGAGCAGGTGAGGCCCAGCTCTGTCCATCAGCAGAGGTGGTGCAGCGTGTGTGTGCGGCGTGGTGGGACAGACACTGGCTGGGGGTGCACGGGGCCTGTCCTGGCCACACGGGATGCAGCTTTGCCTCATTAGCGGCTCTAAGGGTGAGGCAGATGTTTGTGTTTGATCGAGCTGGCAGTGAGCAAAGGGACAGAGCTGGGGAACCGGGGCTTTGGTGTTTCATTTTGCTTCTCAGTACAGCAGAGCAGCACGTCCAGCCTGCACACAGCAGCAGAAGTGACTGGTGATTTCAGAGAGGGCTCACAGGGTATGGTGGACCAGCTTGGACTGTTGGGAAGTGAGGGGATGGAAAGAGGAACTCAAGAACAGACATACTGGAAAGGCTGTTTTGGCATGCTCCTGCCAAACCAGGAACAGATTTGTGGGTGTCATAGCAGAAATAGTTAAATTAATGGATACAAAGAGTCATGGGAAGAAGGATGTTATAGGAAAGCTGTTCAGTGCATGCTGGACTTGAGCACAACAGAATTTGTGCTGGAGTCAAGGACTTGAGATTACTGAAAATCTTAAACTTCTTGGTGGTGGTGAGTAGCACAGTTAAAATTTTGGATGTGGTTCTGCTGATGGAATCACAGTGCATAAGGGTCTTGTCCTGTAAGCTCTGGACAAGAGCATTTTTGGTTCTGTTTGTAGGCACTGCTGAGCCCTGAGAGCTCTTTGTACGTTGTAGGAACTTTTAGCCTCTCATCAATTTCCTTTAAGAAGGGCTTTGCCAAGAGAGCTTGTCTTCAATTATTGACAGTTATTTAAATTAGCACTTATATGTCTGTGTAATTTTCTGACGTGTATCTTTATCAGACTGTAATTATCAGACTTTGTGATATAGTTTTTGACAGGTATATACCTATTTTTGATATATTTTTAATTGTGCCTACTGATGCAGACAGGGATTTTATTTATTTTAGTTTTTTAAATGTTGGGAAGAAGGACGTTTTCTACTGAAAATTCACCAGCCTCTCTCCTGGTTAAGAGCCCACACAAACAGCCCTCTAACCGCCAGAGACCTTTGGCTGTGTCCTCTAGCAGAAAGGAGCAATTGAACTTAAATTCTGTGGTTTCTCTTGGACAAATTTTATGTGTTTTTCAGCTGTTAACAGCCACAAAATTTAAGTGCTGTAGAAAATATGCACAGCAAAGATACTGTTGGGAAATACTGCAGGGGGTGGACTCGCTCTGGTGGATGTATGGAAATGAGACAGAAGGGCTGTAACAGCCTAATTGCTGCTGAGAATGCGGCTTCAGAAAAGCCCTGTTTAGGATGCAACTAAACACACTGGAATTGCTCTGATGTCAGTGGTGTCATGTGTCTGTCTTGCCTCGTAGGGGTGCTGTCACAGCCTCCTGTAGGACTAGGGACTGTGTAAATGCAGAGGGGAGCTATGGATCTCACCCAAAACAGCCCCAAGCAAATGTATTAACTCTTTGTAACTGAACAGTTTCCTGAAAGGGAACCCAAGTGCTGGCAAAGAACTTGAAGATGTCAGGGTTTCTTTCCTCACTGAGGCAAAACTGAACCTTCTTCTATTTTAAAGGGGAAATTTTCTGGAAAAGACATTAAGAGGGTTACTGTTCCCCTCTCAGCCCAGTGCAGTGTATGGAGAGCCAAGGCAGTGCTGAGCAGTAGGAAGCTGTCCCTGTGCTTTGTACCCACCTTTCTCCTGCAGCTGCACTCTGTTACTTCATGCAGGAGGATGGACCCATCGTGAGCTGTCATCAAACAGAATTCTGACAACTTTTATTTTATCACTTTTTGCAGGAAAAATCAGCCAAATGGGCAGGAACCCCTCAAAAGGCAGGGATCAACCACAAGCAAAACACCTGTCCTGACACCTCAGGCCATCAAACACATCTGGGTTCGGACAGCCTTGATTGAGAAAGTTCTGGACAAGATTGTGCAGTACATTGTTGATAACTGCAGGTAAGGAAAGCAGCAGAAGCACAGGGATTTGTTGGACTGATGCATTTAGGTAACTGCAACAAGGGATTTCATCAAAAGTCTTTGGCAAACCCCAGGCTTCATGTTAAGATGAAAATCAGTTGCACAGGCATTTAAAAAAAAATGTACTTCAGTTTTGAATCATTGACAGTGTTTCAGGCTTACAAAAAAACATTAACAGACATTTGGCTTTCCAGAAATCAGCTAAAAACCTAACTTGAAGTATATTAGGTGCCCACATTCTAATGGGACCTAGACCTTAGTAGAATAGGAATGTCTTTTAATAGGTCCTGAGTTGAAAATAGTCCTTTGGAGCTTTAGGATGTCAGGGAGGAAAATGCCCTATGTAGATGCAAAAAAAAGGGAGAATTAGAACAGGAGTTAATGACATACAACCTTGGGGTTGTGAAAACAGGTTATTTGAATCGCGTTTCCTTTTTAGAAAAATAAAGCCTTGTGTCTTCCCTTGCAAAACCAGAGAAGAGCATCAATGCTTTATGGATGTATTCCACAGGGACTCCTTAAGAGGAAAAGATGAGTCCTCTCTGTTCTGTCATTGCTTCCTGCTGCCCAGCATCAGCTGTGGTTTGCCAAGGAGCGGCTCTTAACTCCTACCCTTCCTGCCCTCCCATAACCCATGATACAGAAGACTTAATGGGGCACACTGAGGACAATTTCCCATAAAAAGAGAAAGGAAGGGACCCTAAAGCTTGATGTGATCCCAGAAAGGCAGTTTGTTTGCAGGGGTGCTCTTGTCATTCTGCACTGGCAACGCATTCTTGTCCGTCCAAAGCCAATGGGCCTGAACAAGGATAAGAGCTAGGGCAGAGCAACTTATTTTCACAGTATTTTCCAAATGTGTGTTGCTGTTCTCCTTGTCGTCAGCTTTATTTTTATGATGTATCTTGCCACTAAAAAGCAAGACAATGGAAGAAAGGTCTTTGTGCTGTTCAAGCAAACTGTTGCTCTGGGATGTGTAATGCCAGCTTGGCTGTTATGAGCTGTGTGCAGAAGAGACAGAGGGAAGGCTGGCCATGTCCCAGAGACATAGTTAATGAAAGCATTTTAGTCCACTGTCTCAGTGTCTGCAGATCCATGGGTACAAGGGGGTTTCATTTATTTTCCACATAATCCACAGGAGACACATCAGGAGGGTTTGCTCTCAGTTGTTCCATCACTGTGTGTTGTAGATGTTCACCTTGCTGCCTTCCCCATCCGTTCACATGGGTTAGGATCAGCTCCTTCATTGCAGCTGTGTGATTTTGCGAACCTGGCTTGGTGAATAAAACAAAGCTCTTCATAAGGCTTCTTGTCATGTATTTTTGTGACATTTCTGCTCAAATGCTCCATGTTCACACCCTTCAGCTGTTCTGTCCTGGAGGAGGAGCAGGTGCTTTAGAGTTTGAGCCCCATCTAGTGAACAGACCACGGAGGACAGTGGCATTCAAGAAATGTGGGTGTTTGGATTGTTTGGCTATGTGGTTTTGTAAGGCAGCTTTGCCTGCTGTAATGGCAAGGCTTGGGGGTCATTGCAAGAGCTGCTCTTTGTAGCAGTTCATTGTTCTTGACAGTGTTTCAAGATGATTCTTCACAAATGGAAGAGATGTTTGAGAATGTGTGGATTGTTTTGTCTCTGTGGAAAACGGACAAAATTGCTTGCAGAGAGCTATTGTTTGTCTCCATATTGCAATAGTGCCCAAAGCCCCAAATCAAATATACTGGGTAAACACACTGAGCACAAGGCAAGCTCCTGCCTCTCAAGAGCTCAGTTGAAAAATAGATGAGACAGAATGAGCATATTGAGAGGAGGTGACTTGCCTGGGATTGCACAGCTGATCAGGGGCAGAATGTGCATCTAAAGGAGGGGTGCTGCTCATCTGGTTAAATGTAGAAGTCTGCAGTGTGGGTTTATTGCATTAGTTGTTCCAGGCTCATTTTATGCTCCATGGAGACTAGTCAGTGTTATTGATATAGTTTAGGAAATGATCTATTCTAAAGTAGATGCCTAAACCAGAGAAAATTAATTTCTCCATATCTTTCTTACAATATGTTTTAATGATCTTTAAAAACACTTCAGGACACACAATGTTTCTTCACCTGCAAACCCAACACAACACTTCTTCACATGGCTAGTGGATGAGCCAGTCAAGCTCCATCAAAGCTTTTAGAGGAGCTGCTCACATTGGTGATTTCTGGGTAATCACAGCCAATGCTTTCCCTCTGCCTCTCAAATTTAGGGAATATTTGGGATTTAGATCCCTTTGGTCCTGTCTCTGGCCGGTCAGATAAAGAGTTTTCTCATTGATCCATTGTGTTAGACCTGTAGCTAAACCCAGGCTTTGAAATGGGTTCTTACCAACTAGTGTTTTTAATTGGGCTCTCATCTTTTTTCCTTAGTAAATATTATGAAAAAGAAGCTTTACTGGCAGATCCTGTTTGTGGCCCAATATTGGCTTCTCTGCTAGGTGAGTTCTTGCAAAGTTACTTCTTATGCTGAAGAAAATAAATTGTTTCTTAAAACATTTTGCATTATGACAGTGTTACAAGAGGTGAATTTTATATCTTGCATGTAGTTGTCTATAATAGAGCAACACAGAAGATGTTGTTTTGTTGCTTATGAGACCAGTAGAGACCGATCATGTGGTTTTATTAGTAATTGGATCAGACAGCAGAATGGGAACGGATTTTTACTGAATACTTGCTGGCAGATTGTAACTGCTAATGCTACTGTGGTAGGATATTGTATCCCACAGGAATACTTCGATACAGCCCTTGGTAACAGGACTGATACATTATTATATTGTTGTCTCTATTGTGGGCTGATCCTGTAGGATCAGTGATCATTAATATTCACTTGGCTGCAGAGGGAAATCTCACCTTCAGTGCTCAGCCAGCAGGATAGGACTGAGTGTGCTTCTGAATAGACTCAGAAGGTTTCTCCCCCGGTCTCTTCCCCTAGTGGGGCCGTGTGCTCTGGAGTACACCAAGCTGAAGACAGCTGACCACTACTGGACAGACCCTTCGGCCGACGAGCTGGTGCAGCGGCACCGCATCCACGGCGCTCACGGCCGCCAGGACTCGCCCTCCAAGCGCCCAGCCCTGGGAGTAGGTATTTACTCTGTGCCTCCTCCCGAGCTAAGGCACAGGCTGCTACAAAAACAACCCCCGAGGGGGAGATCTGAATCTGGAACAGCCTTTCTTCTCTCGTCTGTAATGGAGCCTTTATCACACATTAGCAGTCCATTTGGGCCACAAAGCTGGCTTTGTATGTAGAAAAGTTTGAAATCCAGCACTAAGTTCTGTGGCTTTTGGTGGTTTGTGATGTAGCCAGGTAGTTCAGGAGAGTCCAGGTGATTTCTCAGCAAACTCCCCTGTCTCCACAAGAAGTTGCACTCTGTAGAGAGCGCTCTGAAGGCTGCGGTTGCCGTGTTAGTGCCCTGGCAGCGCGGTGACCCCGCCTGCCCTGCGGGGCTGTGTCCGTGTGTGCAGATCCGGAAGCGCCACTCCAGCGGCAGCGCGGCCGACGATCGCTTTGCCGCCTCGGCGCGGGAGTACGTGGAGTCCCTGCACCAGAACTCCCGGACGCACCTGCTCTACGGCAAAAACAACGTCCTGGTCCAGCCGGTGAGCACCTGCGGGTCTGGCTGCCGCTGCAGGGCTGCTGTAGGTGGGGGCAGAGCTCACACTGCTCAGGTGCTTGCTGCTTCCTGGTCCCGGCCGGCGCTGCCTTTGCGTGGCTCTCTTCTGCTGGGGTGGGTTACAACGTGAAGGCTTTCACTGCCTGACCAGTGCCAGTGTGCAGCGGGCCTGTAGGCAGCAACAAACATACCGGACTGTGTTTCGTAAACCCTTTGTATTGTGGGTTTTCCCTTCTTTCTAGCAGCGATATTACATACTGGTACTTTCGCTGTAAAGGTTTCCCTCAGCGGTTCCCAGATACTGCAGCTTTGGAACTTGCGTGGCAGAAAAAGACTGGAACAAATATTTTATGCAGCTGTTTTGTGCCCTGGAGTCACCTGAGTTGTCTGTTTGTTGCTTCTGTGAACAGAAAGATGACTTGGAGGCAATTCCTGGGTACCTCTCCCTTCATCAGTCAGCGGATAGTTTGACATTAAAATGGACTCCAAACCAGCTGATGAACGGAACCCTTGGAGATTCAGAGCTGGAGAAAAGGTACTCATTGCATTCAGGAAAGATGGGAAGCACTGTGTAACCTTCTGGGGGGGCACTGGAAAAGGGGAGGGGAAGCAGGAAGTAGAGGTTGTGCAGAGCTGGTGCCAGAGTATCCGATGTGGAGAAACTAGTTTTCCTTTTCCTTTTACTTGACTATTAATTTACTTTAATTGACCAAATTTAATAAGCAGTTATTAACTTAGCAGAGTCTTTCTGTCAGGTGCTTGGACCTGCAAGCATTCCTGAATATGGAAAAAGCAATGTGTCCTGCACTCTCCTTTCCTTTCAGTGTTTACTGGGACTACGCACTGGTGGTGCCACTGAGCCAGATTGTCTGCATCCACTGCCATCAGCAACGTAAGCATGACCCTTCCTCGCCTGGGGCCCTGCAGAGGCTCTTATGCCAGGGAAGTGTTAATGCCAGTCTCTGTGGTGCCTCTTAGGGGGTTGTTGCAAACAGAGGCAAAAACCTTTTCTTCAGCTGCTTTCACTGGAGGGCCCAGTAAGGCTCCTCTGCCTGACTCTGCCCCAGGTGTCAGCTGCTTTCTGCAGACTTTGGTTTCTCAGTGTGTTTGGGTTTTCTGACTGTGCAGAGCAGCACTTACAGGAAGCTGTCAGAGGCAGCCATAAAGCGTGGAGGCTTTGGCTTTGTAAGCATAGACCCCCATCCATGGATCCTTACAAAAAAAGGAGGAGGGAAGAGCAGGTCTGTCAGCCATGTCTCCAGTGGGATCATCAGCCTGTAGAAAGGGGGTGTGTGTGTAACCAGGCCACCCCTCTGTCCCCTTCAGACCACCCAGTTCTCAGGAGCCCATTCTGCTCAATGCAGGAGAATATGGAACAAAACGTCCCTCCCTCTGCTTTCCTGACCACAAGCCTCAAGTCAGAATCACAGAGCAAAGACACAGAACATGTAGAGGTTTTATCTGGAGTCAGATTTGAGTTACAGTTGGACTGAAGGCCCTTTTGAACTAAGGGCTTGTTTTAGAAGACAGTTTATGTAATTTGCTTTAAAATACATAAGCTGGAGAGCCACTTGAATGATTGCTTTTCCTCCCACAGTGTCAGGAACACCTCTGATTAGTTCTGGCCATGTGGGAATGAGTGTTAAAATCTGCAATCTTGGCTGATAGAGGATGACAACTGCATGAGGCTTTCATAGTTCACTTGTATCTTGCGCTTCTTTAGGACTAAGGGGCTGAGGTCATTGCTAGATTGTACTTTGTCTTACAGAGGTTTATTTATCTACTTAGAGATGATCACAAATAAAATTTCTGTAGAAGGTAAAAGCAGAAAATAGAGGTTCTGATGTAACAGTGTGGACTCCCCTTGTCCTCCCTTGCAGCAGAAAGCAGATGGACATTAGTCCTGGTGAGTCAGGATGGGACTCAGAGGCCTCCGCTGCACTTCCCCCAAGGAGGGCACCTGCTCGCCTTCCTGTCCTGTCTGGAAAACGGTCTCCTGCCTCGGGGTCAGCTGGAGCCCCCCCTGTGGTCCCAGCAGGGCAAGGTACTGCCTTTTCTGTGAGCTGCTGCACTGAGCGAGGCTGGTGCTGATGGCCCTGCTCCACAGGGTCTGGGCATTGACTTCCAGCTGTTTTACAGTAGAATGGGAGGCAAAATAACTCCATTTTGTCCAATTTGATTATTATACACGTGGTCTATAAAAATTGTTATACCTTCACTGTGCCATTGAGCAATGAGCTGGAATCTGCTGTTGCATCAAGATACAAACCCACACAGTCAGAGTGAGACTCAAGGACTGGACAGAGCTGCTGCCAGAGGCTTGGAGTGCCCAGCTCCCATAGATTGCAAGGAAAGGCTGTTTTATAGTACACAGAAAATAGGGTTAAGTACCTCTGAACCACCTGCTGTATATGACCCCTCTGTTTTCTCCCTTGCCTCCTCCCAACACTGAAGGTTTGGAGATTTAAGATGCCAAAGTTCTGCAGTACTTAGTTTGTTCTACTCTGTTAGTCACTAGTAGCTGAATGTATGGAATTATTATTTTCTCTAGGGTAAAGTGTTTCCAAAGCTTCGAAAACGGAACAGCAACAAATCAGTGGACCTGGAGGAGATGCCAGCTGAGGACACATCCACAGACTATGTGTTCAGAATTATTTATCCTGGACACAAGCACGATAACAGTAAGTGCCTTTGTTTGGCTTTGTTGGGAAAAAACCAAACAAAAATCCAAACCAAACACCTGAGAAAATCTTCAGTAATATCCTGGGAAGCACCTGGTGATGACAAGCCAAGTTTTTTGGAGGGGGAAGAAAAACCTCTCACAAAATTTCACCAAGAGATAATTGTGATCAACAGTTACAGCTTAGGTTTCCTTAATGCAGTGAGACTTGTTATCTTAGCAGAAATGGAGTTGAGGTGGGGAATCTTACTTATATTTGCTCTGCGTTTTGCAGAGGAAGTTTTCAAAATACTCCCCTGGGCTTGCAAACTAAGACTAAAACGAAAAGGGTTGCTTGACTAGCCAAGAGCAGTTTTGCTTCTGAAGTGAGAATATTTTTACTGACCACACTGCTTGCTCATAATGTTGTTACTAGGAAAAAAACCCATAAACTCTTAAAAGTACCCCAAGAACTTCCTGGGCTAAGTTTTCCTTGGAAGCCCAAACTTAACAATGGATAAATAAAGGCCCTTCCAAGGAAACTAATGAATGCCCAAGTACCAAACCACCTCATGTCATCAGTGAATACAAATTCTTTACATGCAAGAAGGCATTTGAGCTAGTTCTCAAACAGCATGTTTGGTTTTATTGCCCTTGGCAAAGAAACAAGAATTTCCCAGGAAGATCAGATCACAAAGTTTACAGGGGATTTGGAGTTACTGCTCATATTAGGACTTCCTGCAGCTGAAAAAGCAGGAATCTGCACTGCAGCCTCCTTACCCCAGGGCCTGGGCCACAGCAGCGGCTGGGCTTTGTTAGGGCTTCTGGGCTGGCACAGGTAAGTCCATGCACAGACCAGCAAAGCACGTTGTGCCTTTGTCTGGGTGGAGGGGCTGCAGAGCCCAGGGGCTCATGGGGCAGGAGCTGCAGGTGCTGGGCCAGGCACAGGCACTGGTGCCTGTCTGCAGGGCCACACTCAGCTGGGAGTCAGGGTTTGCTGTCCAGATGCATCTGGGCCAGGTCTCAGAGGCCACAGCATCGCTAAGGCCGTGGTGAAGGACAGAGGTTAGGTGGAGCCTAGAATTCCTGTGAAGCTTTGCTCAAAAGCACAGTCAGCTGCTGCAAGCTGGCACTGGGATCTTTCCCCCTTGCCATGGTGTGACGTGTGCTCTCACAGCCTGTGCACACTTGAAGGCTGGCCTGAATTTGGTGGAGCATGCTTTTTTCTGTAAGAAACTCAGTTTTCCTACCCTTTTACAGGAGCTTGTGCCCTCGAGGACAGGATTCAGGTCCTTTGTCTTTGCTGACCATGTCCTTTTGAGCTTTCCCACAGAACCGAGTTCTTTCTTCTTATGCTCCTCTTTCACTATTTTCTTTGAGCAGTAACTATTAACTACCACCACTTAGCTGCCAGTCGCTCTACCTCTGTTGACGATGATGAGGAGGAGGAAGATAAGCTCCACGCAATGCTATCAATGATCTGCTCTCGGAACCTCACAGCTCCTAATAGGATGAAAGGTTTTTATCCTTCTCCCCCTGTGTCCCAGAGCTCTCTTGCAGCTCCTTCCACTGATGCGTACAACAGTGTTGGCATTATTACAGGGAAAAGCATTTCACTCACACCATGAGATCTGGAGGTGGAGGTGACTGTGGGATGGTCTCACAGCCTGTGGGGAGTGGGAACAGCACCTTCCCTCTCCCTTGGTGTGTGTGCTGCTGAGCAGGCAAACCTCCTCTGCTCTGGGGCTTCCTGCCCCACCTTCATTAAGGCTGGATGCTAGAGCAGGCTCTCGGGAGAGGAGGAGGGAGTGTAACAGCTTTGTGATCTCCCTGGAAGGTAGCAGAGTGTGCAGAGAAGGCTGTATGGAGATGCAGTGCCTTTCTGGGGTTGGTGCTTTCATTCCACTTGCATCCATAGGCTGGGTGGGCTTCAGAGGATCAGCTGTGACTCTCCACCACCCTCCACAAATGTCATCTTTTTCTTTTCCTAAAACAGTTCATAACATATTATTTAAGTTGGTATTCTAAAGAAGTGTGTGCATTTGGGATCCAGTAATTTAGTTCTGGATTCTGAGAAGTCCTTGCTTTCTCTTACATCCTGGACTGGTGGGACTGACTGCAGGAGACAGTAATTGCCCTGTATCTCTGTACAATACTCAAGTTCTGGTTAGACACAGGATATGAGGAGGTGTTCAAGGAGATCCTCCTCAATTCTTCTGGACTGCCCACACAGTTATCCCAAGGGGGCAGCCCCTGGAAACTCATAAAGCCCAGCCCAATTTAATAAAGAGTTCTTGGAAGGCATGGATGGAAAGAAGTTCCAAAAGTAGTGTTCCCCTTGAAAAAGGATGCCGTTTTAGGAAGTTCCAGTGTGTCCTAACTGATCATGCCTGGATACAGGCAATAATGGCAAGGAAGAACATTTAACTGCCACATACACATTAAGGGGCCAATGCTGTGGTCTAAAGCATAAAGAAAGCAATTTAGGCTTTAGTCAGTTGGTAGCAAATGTAAGTTATCCCACTAGAATGGCTGTCAGGTATCTGCTCTCGCTGTTTAATCTCGAAGGGGATGGTAGAGTTAGGGATGTGTCTGCTGGAGTAGCCTGGCCTGGCTGCTGCCTCTCCAGCAGCCCCATCCCATAATGACAACACTGTTGTAGCAGGTTTGCCAGCCATCTGCTTTGACATTTTGCAACATGCTCGACTTTTGCATGTAGCTGAAGTTACAGATAACACCACTACAATTAAATAAAAGATGCTGTTCACTCTAATTCTTCACTAATTCAGGTACCTTTCATCTGAATCTTTAGGTCCTGTGGGGTTCTTTCCTTGTTTCTCTAAAAAACAGAATAAAAAATTAAAACCGAAAAACCCACTTTTCCTGTCCGTAGAGGGGAGGCAAAAAATAATTGTCTAAAAATGTTTATCCAGTGGTTTTTATTTGAACCCAATAAGAAGCTGCAATAAATACTGGGTCGTTCAGCTCCTTCCTGAAGAATTAAGGTGAAGAGCATTTTTGCATCACACTTTGTTTTGTGAAATGAAACACACATGACTGCTTCCGCATGAGCCTGTGCTTTTTCTGTTAACAAATGGTTTTACTCCACTCCTTCCTCACCTCTGCCCACTTTCTAATAGGCACTCCTAAAATGCTTTGTGCTACCTTGATTTAAAATGCATGAGATGGTTTGGAATTGCCCCCACCACTACCCAACAAATGTCTGTTTTAAAAGCACGGCCCAGGGGACTGGATTTTGCTGATAATGGTTAATTTAGTGGCATACTTTATGACATACATTATTGTATTTGCCTTAATTTTAATCATGGGTGAGCTGAAAGGCCAGTTATTTATTATAAACCAAAAACCCCACGAGCTCAAATGCCAGCTGGTAAGGCTGAAGAGCTGAAGCCAAGCTTTCTGAAGGAAACTGCTGATTTTTTGGGTTGCCTTTCTGAAGCTGGTTAAAAAGGCAAATAGATTTGGTGGAGCAGGGATAATTCAGGAAGCTGCATTGTACTGTTGGATCACATATTCCTGCAGAGTATCCTTTTATAAACATAGTGTGGATGTTAACAGGACTGGAACTGTCCTTTTGTGCTAAATATTTTAGAATCTGGTTCTGAGGGGAAAAGAAGCATCTTGTGAACGTAACTGACTCAGTTTGTCTTAATTTCTTTCATGCTCCAACTTTCACTCTAGCTGGACCAGCAGTTCCATGGCTGATTCCAGGAACTGCAAAATGAAATTCCAAGGCCTGAATTAAATAGAAGGTTGGGCTGGATGATGTCTTCTGGCCAAAAGTAACATTTCCATAGCATTACACAGGAACCAGTTGTTACTGCAGCACCCTTTCTCTATTCTCTTGAAACATGAACTGGGATGTGCATGGGCAAGAGAGGGGCAAATGGTGAAGGGGTTTGGCTTCCTGGGAATGGGCCCTGCACAGCATGCAGCGGGTCCAGAGCAGTGATTCTGAGGATGCTGCTCTCCTGTTTCTGGAATGGAGGTTCAGAGCCTGTTGAGAAGTGAAGCATGAACCATCAGGATGCACAGAAGGAAGAGGGGGAGAGAAGGGAAGAGGCTGATGTCTGCTGTCTTGTTTGGTTTTCCCACAGACACCAGTGAGATGATAGAGATGCAAGGCTTTGGGGCAAACCTGCTCTCGTGGCAGCTGGAGCACTGCAGCCAGGGCTCCTCCTGTATCTCCTGTTCCACGGGCAGCTCTCCCTACGACATTCCCAGCTGCTGCAACTGCATCCACGACCGGTGAGCAAGCTGTGCAGAGCTTCCCCAGGGACTGTGCATGCCGCAGGGAAAAGCGGGAAGGTTTTAGTGGTGCAGCACTCGGGACAGAGGAACAATCTTCAAGTAGTTTCTAACATAAAAAGATGAAGTTAGACAGCAAGAAATTTAGTTTATTAAAACTAACCTATTAAACTACTCTCAAGTCACATTTTGATAGAAAAATTGCATCAATTTTTTTTGTCTACTGTAACATACTTCAGCTCTGGAAGCGTTATCTTTAAGAAGTCATTAACAGTTGAATGAAGGGCAACAGTTCAGTTGGACACACACCTTTACAGTGCACCTGCAGCAGTGTGCTGGGGAAATCTGTTTGGGGCCAAGATATTGGTGGGGAAAATGCTTTAATAAGCGTAGTTTGTTATTATTATGTTCTTTACCTAAATAAATCTTGATGCAGAGAAAAAATTGCTATGTGTAGGACATAGGGATCAGCATGAAATTCCTGATGCTCTCTGTCCTCATGACCTGCTGTTGTCTTGTTGATGCCTCTCCACAGAACTCCACTAAAGATGTTGTGTGAAAGCATGAAGAGGCAGATCATTTCCAGAGCCTTTTATGGATGTAAGTGAAGCTTCTTATATCCAGCCCATGTAGTATCCATGTGCTTATCCAAACGACATGGGATGTTTGGCTTAGAAAGCAGTCCGGCCCCAAATTCAGGGCAGTAGAGCGGCCGTGACTGCAGCGTCAGCTTCATGCCAGTATTTGCGGGTGTTGCAGATGGCAGTGGGAGGAGTGCTGCCCAGTGAAGGCAGTGTAGTTCTACGTGGCAGCGTCACCTGCGACTCGGACCTCGCTGGTCCGTGCCAGCTCTCTGTGGTCTTTGGCTCTGCTGTAACTGCTCACTCCTGCACGGTGCAGTGCAGCTCGGGTCAGCCAGGGCTATCAGGAGGGCTCAGCCGGGGCTGTCAGGAGGGCTCAGCCGGGGCTGCCAGGAGGGCTCATCCAGGGCTGCCAGGAGGGCTCATCCAGGGCTGCCAGGAGGGCTCATCCAGGGCTGTCAGGAGGGCTCAGCCGGGGCTGTCAGGAGGGCTCAGCCGGGGCTGCCAGGAGGGCTCATCCAGGGCTGCCAGGAGGGCTCATCCAGGGCTGCCAGGAGGGCTCAGCCGGGGCTGTCAGGAGGGCTCAGCCGGGGCTGTCAGGAGGGCTCAGCCGGGGCTGTCTGGAGGGCTCAGCCGGGGCTGTCAGGAGGGCTCATCCAGGGCTATCAGGAGGGCTCAGCCGGGGCTGTCCGGCCCGCGGCGCTCACCGGCTGTCCCCGCAGGGCTGGCACACTGCCGCCACCTGTCCACGGTGCGCACGCACCTCTCGGCGCTGGTGAACCACAGCATCGTGCCCCCGGACCGGCCCGCCAGCGCCGCCGCCGGCCTCACCAAGGAGGTGTGGAGCAAGTACCAGAAGGACAAGAAGGTCAGTGACGCTGCCCCTCGGGCTCCGTGCAGGGGCTCCGCTGCAGCAGCCAGCGGCACTGGCCCCCAGGAATGCTGAACGTGTTTGCTGGTCTCCACGGGGTCACTTCTCAGCTGAGAGTGAGGCACTTCTTACAACCTCTTCTCTCCTCTGCTTCTCTGATGATGGCTAAGATACAAATTAATATCAAAGCAACTGATCTATTCAACATTAGATTATTTTCATGGGAGGCATGACAGCCTATATTAGTCTGGATTTGAGCTAAGGCCCTAAAGGCTTGAATCAAGCTGCAAAATCTACTTAGTGCCCTGCATGTATTTCACTGTCTCTGTACTTGGTGTGAAGTGTCTCAGAGTGTACCTGAGGAAAAACAGAAGTACTGCCTTCAACACCTTTTTCTCCTGGCCTCTGTAGAACTACAAGGAACTGGAATTACTAAGAAGAGTTTACTATGGTGGGGTCCAGCATGAGATTCGGAAAGAAGTGTGGCCGTTCTTGTTAGGTCACTACAAATTTGGCATGGCCAAGAAGGAGATGGACCAGGTAAGCACAACTTCCCAGAAATCTGAGTCACGTTTGCAGAGTAGATTTTGTTTTCTGAATAGTGACTGTTGGTCTTTATTGGTGTTTAATATTCTCAAAGCAAAAACACTACTGAGAACATGAATAACACATGCTAGCAGAAGGGTTATGGTATCATGTTGTTATGTCTGAAAGTCACTAAATGGGAGTTGTTTCTTTCTTGAAGTCAGGGAACCTGCATTCAGCTCTGCCTGTGGCATGCACTTGCCCTGAGCACATCCTGTGTTCACAAATCTGTTGCTTACAAAATGGGGAGACATTGACATTTGGATGGGAATTTTACTCATCCCTCTTTTATATGGTATGTTAGCTGAATTATACTTCAAACTGCTCCTTGAAATAACTACCTTTTCTCCATGATACTGCATCTGCATGTGTGGACTTCTGCTGGAGCTGGGAGCAGCCCAGATGGACCCTCTGGAGTTACTGTCCAGAGACCAAAACCACCCAGATGAAGGTTTGGTTTGTAAGTTCATTATGCTTTTGTTAGATTTAAGTAAGATGTGCCCCTGTAAAACACAAGGTGTGACTTCAGATGAGACATTCTTCTTGATATCTCCCATGGTGCTGCTAACACTGATGGTGAATAACTGCCCAGGTCATGTCACAGCCTTATTCAGCCATATGAAACCTGGCATTAAGGGCATTGTTTCCATTAATTAAACCACAATTTGCCCATCTCTTTGTTATACCATTGCCCTTTGCTGAACTGTTTATAGCACCAGACCATTTCTCCCTCACTGAGTACTGTCATTTGTTGCACTTATGACTGAGAGGAAAGGATGCTCTCCTCTGCAGAGCCACTGGACTGCAGCAGGATCCTGCCCTGTGGGGAAGGTCTGCATTGTGTGGTGGTAAAATACTGCTTTTCTGTGACATCACCCAAATGTTGGCTGAACTGGATAGAACAGTAATGAGGTTTGCCCTGGAATATAATTAACACATTAATCTGCTTTTCAGTTAGTGTTATTACTGCCAGGTAGCACTCATGCAGTAGCTGATTCTGTTCTGGATTAAATTGATAAGGAGTGGTTTATATATCAAAACATTTGGCATTTGCTAACTCCCAATTACTTTATATGCCAAGGGGTAATTGATATCTCTGAAAGCACCTGCAGAGCAGAAAGGCAGCCTGACCTCGAGCCTTGCCATGGACAAATCAGTGTCTTGCAAACAGGGGGCACTTTATAAGCAGCTCTCTTGTTACTAAACATTGCCATGGAAATTTGAGTTGTTTTCCTCCCAACAATCTTTATAAACCAGTTCTGAACACAGATGGAGAAACAGACCCCTTCAATGTTCAAACTGGGTCACAGTCCAGATTGTCCTCACTGGATCCAGTCATCTTAGTAGATGTTTATTAGAGATTTTCTGTAGTGTGTACATCAGGAACGCTCTGCTGAGCACTGCTGAGGCAATTCCTGCCTTCCCATGCCATCAGCATTGGGAGAAGATGCAGTGCCCCAGAAACCATGGAGGGCAGTGAGTGAGCTGGCCACCCCAGCTCCTGAAGGCCAGGCCTGCAGCCTTGGGAGAGGAGCACATCCAGGGATCCAGCCAGGCTGACACTGTGCCACAGTCCTGCTGGAAAGTACTGCTCTTCTACAAGTGGGCTGGTTCAAGCATCCCGTTTTTGCATACAGCACAAGTTTAAACTATCAGTCCTTCCAGAGCCCCACATGGACTGGTTGTGGCTCTAAGTCCTTAACTCTACTGTCCTGATGAAAAGGGGAGGCCCTTCCAAACACGTGTGAATTTGGTGCAGAGATTCAGCAGCAGTGATCTGGCTGAACTGCTGCACTTCAAGTGCAGTGTGAATTGATTACATTTGCATTTGGTGCTCCATTTCTTTTAAGATTTTCAAGAAAGGCAAGATATTGGAGGTTCTTGCATAGATTGTATTTTGCTGTCTCTGTTCTCCACAGGTATGTGATCCACCACATTTATGACCCATGTGTAGAAATAGAAGGTATGTGTGAAACTGCACAAAAGGACCCAGATTTTAGAGCGGGAGATGTGAAGCCATATCTCGTGGTTGCTAGCCCCAGCTCCAAAGGGCATGTGCATGTGTACAGCTAGAACATAGGAGATTTGGCAAGAAAAGATTGATCCTAGTCTATTTGATAGGAATGACAGTAAATTCACAGATATTACAAGATAGAAAAGACCTGATCTGCAGAACACGGACTCCTACAGAAGATTTTTCTGCCTGAGTTTGTACCATACTAACACAGAGACACTCCAAACTTACCTGGAATGGTAATGAGCTACTCAACACCAGTAGTGAACAACAGTAAAAACTGACTCCTCAAAGGCTGGGCATTGGAGACTAACATTGAATGTAGGAGTCTGGTAAAACAGTGACATGAAAACAGTCGTAACACCTGCATGTACAGGAAACTCATTGTGTCCTTAACTGAAGACATTGCAGGTGATTTATCATCTTTGCCTTCTGATGGCATTTTTGCACTCCCAGATGTGGCTGTCCTCCAGCCCTCCACTAACTGTTGTACTTTATGATTTATGACGTGACAGCTACCTCAAGTGACAAATAGCCTGCAGCTCTTAGCATGAACGCTCGGGTAGCAGCTCAGCCAGCGGAGCCCAGAGCCTGGAGCCAGCTCACAACTGTGCTTTCTCTTCAGCTCTTGACAAGTGACAGAGCAGTAAAATTATTGCATGTTCCTTAATAGCTCAAGGGGGGTTTCTCTGTCTGTCTTTCAACAGAGAAAGACACCAGTGGCAGAGATCTGTTTTATCCCTGTGGGGACCGGTGTGGGTGGATCTGGCCATGCATGGTGCAGTCACAGGACAGGGCTGTGTGAGCTGGGGTTCCAGAGTCTCTGCCAGGACCTGACTCTGTACAGGCTGGTGTGTGTAAACCTGTGACCTGGAGTTCATCACAAGGGCTACCTTAGAGTTGGAACACAGAAGGAGTTGGAAGGAGGTGCAGTGAAATTAGGGATGATGCAGTTAGAGGCAGCACTTGCTCCCTCAGATTGCATTTGACTTCTGTGTGAGGTTTCACAGGAAAGCAGTGACATCTTTTGTTCTGTCCCGTGACACTGTCAGTGTCACAGTGCTGTTGATAGTGTATACAGCTGCTTTTGTGGATCCTTCCTGGTGCCTACAGTGTTATTTGTTCCCTGCAGTTGATACCCAGCACCTGACTGCTCGTGTCACCGCGCTCTCCAGTCGCAGGGATGTGCTGCAGCAAGAGGGCCTCGGCATCCTTTGGGCTTTCAGTCTGACACTGCACTTGCCTTAGACCTCTCCCTCCTGTTTCCTCCCGGTGCTAATGCCTCCTCTCAAGGAGGGCAGTGCCTCAGGACGTGTCTCTGTCTGCAGGTGGACGCAGACATTGCTCTGAGGTACCAGAAGGTGATGGCTGAGTGGAAGGCCTGCGAGGTCATCGTGAAGCAGCGAGAGAAGGAGTCGCATTCGGCCACACTGGCCAAGTTTTCATCGGGCAGCAGCATTGACAGCCACGTCCAGAGGCTCATCCACAGAGACTCCACCATCAGCAATGATGTAGGTACTCCCTCCCAGTCACCATCTGGGGCGGGCAGCGCTCAGCATTCGCAGAGGTGCAGCCCTGGGAAGGAGAGATGGAGGTTAGCACAGCTCCATCAGTCTGGAGCTACCTGATTCCTGGGCAGGGATTGGAGCTGTGGTGCCTCCATGATAGAGTGAAGAGCAGATCTGAATTTTAGCTAGTCTATAGCTGTTCTTAAGTAGGACATGCCTAAGGGGCTTTAAGGTTCACCTGCTAAGGAAGATCCGCTCTCAGCAGAGGAAGAGCTCTCCACATCTCCTCCTTATAGATCCTTTAGTGAGAGCAAACAGCCGCTCCCATTAAAGTGTGTGTTTGCTTTTGCACGCCCCAGGTGTTTATATCTGTGGATGAAACGGACCCAGCAGAGCAGGACTGCAGGGGGCAGGAGGATCCCACGCTGACGGCGGCACCGGCCCCGGCGGCTGCAGAGTTCGACTCCCCCGACTCGGGGCTGCCGTCCTCCAGGAACTACTCGGTGGCCTCGGGCATCCTGTCCAGCATCGACGACGGGCAGAGCGGCTCCTTCGAGGATGGGGCTGAGGAAGAAGGCAGCACTGAGGCGGGAAGGACTGAGCCAGGCACACCCCACGTGCAGAGAGCCAAGCCGGGGCTGCTGCAGTCCCAGGACTCTGGCTCCGAAGAGCAGCTGTGTTCCCAGGCAGATTATTTAATGGATGTTGCTTCTGTCTGCGCTGCATCCTACACAGTAGGTCACAACTGAAGTACCATCGTCTCTCTGCACAGCACAGCATTGCTTTTTTAGCAAAGACTTGTACTTTTTCAGATAGGATTTAATGAGAGACAATCCCAAACTAGAACTCCAGCTGGTGGGATGGTAGCTGCGGATTTTTGCATCCAAATGTTTTCATCTGGATTTTGAGCTAGACTGGAAATAAGACAGCAAGAAAAATTTGGGTCTTTTTTTTTTAAGTGGGAAGGCAAGACAAACAGTGTGGTACATTTCTAGCAGTTAGAACTTTACAGGGCCTGGGGGGTGTGGACAACACACTGCTTGTAAGATTCCAGTGTTATTTAATTCAAGCTAAAACCCCCATCTAATCAAACTGAATCTAGGTTCAAGATTCTACCACCTCTCTTACTGTTGCTGTCAACAGATTAGCAGCGTAGATTTTGCTTCTCTCTGCTGAAGTTATTTAGCTGTAAATAACCATTTGGAAATAGGACAGGCTTGGCACATTTCCCAGTGAAAAGAAATGTGTTTTACCTGGCATTTTTGACAGTAATTGAGTATTTCGATGCTCTCATCTGCCCAAAGTAGAAGTGTACTGTTTCTGGTTTGGTGATTGTCAGAGCAGATCTGCACAGAGTCCTGGGAATGCTCTAAACTTGGCAGATCTAACTAAAACTTCTCTCTTCTAGATAGAGTTATTGGACACTGTTGCCTTAAATTTGCACAGAATTGATAAAGATGTCCAGAGATGTGACCGAAATTACTGGTATTTTACTGCAGAGAACTTGGAGAAGCTCAGAAATGTCATGTGCAGGTAAGGACCTTGTACACCCAACTACTTTCACATTTCTGTCACAATCCAAAAGCTAATCTATAAACTATAATAATATGCAAATAACAGTCAATAAGAATTCTCACTAAGGAACTTCACAAAACTTACCAGAAGGAGGAACAGGCAGGACGGCAGGTTAGAGTGTAGGTCCAAGTTTGGAATGCAGACTTGAGAAGATTCCCTCAAGAGACAGACCCTAAAGAGAACTGCTCTGAATGTACTATGAGGTTTGAATTTCTCCTGATCAGGATGATAGAGCCATGCTCTGAGGGTGTGCTGCAAAGGTGACAGTACCTGTGCCCAGATACAGTGCTGAGGGACGTGTGTAAGTAGACAGAAAGTCTGTATCTACAAATCCACCTCAAATCAAACCAGTGTCTGACCACTGACAGCAGCTGGAAACAATAGAAAGCTTTTTCCCTTCTGGGAATGCAAATTGCCATGCAGGTGGTTCAGCTACTCACACTTAAAGGAGAATGTGCCATTGACTTTAACACTCAGAAAAGGGAGCAAAATTCCACTGAGGGCAGAAAACAAAAGCCAAAAGCCCCCGTACCTTTAACAAATCCCTTTTTTTCCATAGACTGTTGGGCATTTGTCACTATTGTTCCCAAACCATTGAGATGCAAGCCATGTGTGTGAGGGTTGGCCTCTCTATCCAGGCAGCAAACAGCAAGGTCTGTGAAATACTCTGGGAGATGTCAGAAGGTTCTGAGACACATTCAGCAGCTGCTTAGGATTTGATCTCATATATGGAATCAGCCTTCAATACAAGGATTTCTTCTTTCCACAGCTATGTCTGGGAGCACCTGGAAGTTGGTTATGTCCAAGGCATGTGTGACCTCCTGGCTCCTTTGATGGTTATACTTGACAATGGTAGGAAGGGTTTTCCTTTGGGACACGTTGGTATCCTTAGTGAGGTCTTTCCTTAGAAATGCTGTTTCAGAAGGAGTTGTCTGCATTAATCAGGGCTGGGTCACCAGCAAAATCAAACATGATCCGTGTTTTCTCCACCTGTGGCTGTTGTTGAGATGGTTACCATTAGTGTCTCAGGGCTGCCCTGCTCACTCACTGACTTCCAGATTAAATTTTACCAAAGTTAGTAAAATTACTGTGTTGTGGCAGTTGCTGAAGCTGAAAAGTTGACTGCAGGCTGGATTCTTTGAAACATAACTAGTAAAAATGGTCCAGAGTCAGGTACTAACCTCTCTTTCCTCTAAACCTGGGATTAGAGAACAGCCCAGGGGAAGACTCTGTTTTTCCCAGGCCTTGCAGTTTCATTATTTTGGTTCAAGAAGTCCCACAATTGCCAGCACTGAGTGTCTGCCTTGTCCCTGCAGATCAGCTGGCCTATAGCTGCTTCAGCCACCTGATGAAGAGGATGAGCCAGAACTTCCCCAATGGAGGTGCTATGGACACACACTTTGCCAACATGCGATCCCTGATCCAGGTGAGGCTGGTTTAAGGGTATTTGAAAGAAGACAAGGCTGTGGCAGAGGCTCAGGACTCACCTGATGCCACAGGGAAGGGCAGGGGCTCCAAGGACCGGGGTTCAGGTGAGACTTCAGAGCTGGGGACGAGCAGAGTTGTTGTAAAGGGATTTGTAGAGTTACAGCCCAGGAGCAGAGGAGGAGGGGGAGATGGAAGTTTGCCACTTGATGATGAGTAGGATCTTCACCTTGTGGCTTGGCCCTTTAAAGTCATGGTGAAGACTGACTGTGACTCCTCACCTCAGCACTGTCAGGTCACCCAGGTCACAGCACTGGCACACACAGTAAAGGGCTCTTCCTGTGCTCAGCAGCTGCTCTGACCACGGGAGGAGGAGCAGGGTGGGAGTCCAGCACCTCTGACCTTGGCTGCTCTCAGAGCAGATCCTGACAGCTGATGTTTTCCATTCTAGATTCTGGACTCAGAGCTTTTTGAATTGATGCACCAGAATGGAGATTACACTCATTTTTACTTCTGCTATCGCTGGTTCCTGCTTGACTTTAAAAGAGGTAAAAATGTTCTGTGCCTGTAGTTTAGAGTTGTATAGAACTGCAACAGCTGTGTGTTTTGGTGTGAGTGTCTGTCAGGATGGAGAGGGGCAGCTGGGATCACTGGAGAGTTTGTAGCCAGGAAAGGTAATGCAGCTCTGAGATGAAACAGCACTGGAATGGAGTCCAGGCTTAGAAAGGGCTGTTGCAAATTCCTGATGGTGTGATTGGAGCCAAGTTTCTGCCCAGTGCAAATGCCTGGTTGCTCAAGAAGGTGATCCCACTCCTCAGTAAGCTTTGATACCTCCTGTCTAATCCCTGTGATGACAAGGAGCAGCTCAGCAATAGCTCAAGAGCTGCTGTACTTTGAGTGAGGTGCTTTGTATCCTGTGGGAACACCCCTGGATCCCAGGATCCCTGCACAAGCACACTCCAGCAGAGTGTTGGTGCTGACAGGCCCACTGCAAAGCCGAGATACACCTGGACACACGTTCAGATCTGCAGCCTGTTGTGTGGCCCTGTAGAACCTCGGCCTCCTGTGCCACTCTCACATGGTCACTGTGGCTCAGGCATCTTCCTGGGCTTGGCTCTGCACCATCACACCTCCAGGCTCTGGTAATTGTCCTGTAAAGCCAGTTCTGTGCCTTATGTGCACAAGTGACAGGAGCTGGCTGGAGGAGAGGGGGAGAGGAAAAGGAGGAGGCATCAGGTTCTGTTCATGTCTGAGTAAGGCCTGTAGACATTGGTGAGAGAGGGGGACATGGTCAGTTGAATAATCAGATGCTCTTGTAATGTTTATTCCCATTCAGAATTGTTGTACGAGGATGTATTTACAGTGTGGGAAGTTATTTGGGCAGCAAAGCACATCTCTTCAGAACATTTTGTCCTTTTCATTGCCTTAGCACTTGTGGAAGTTTATCGAGAGATTATCCGTGATAACAACATGGACTTCACTGATATCATCAAGTTTTTTAATGGTAAGAGCCATTTTGATAAATAGTAATGAGAGTTTGCTCCTTCTCCCTTCCTGAGACAGTCATGGTGCAGTTCTTGGCATGACAAGCCCTTGCTCATTTTCAGCTCCGAGTCTCAGTGCCAGGACCTGCAGTACAAGGGGTTCATCCAGTTCTTCTGTCTTTAGAACCCAACCCCTTGCAACACTTTGGGATTGCTGTTCATTATGCTAATTAATTAATGCTAATGCTACATGAGTATCAGAAAGGTTGTGCCACTGACAGTTGTTTGTCTGTGTCTCAGAGATGGCCGAGCACCACGATGCCGCGGAGATTCTGAGGATAGCAAGAGACCTGGTCTACAAAGTGCAGACACTGATTGAGAACAAGTGACCCTGGATAGGCTGGCCCTGGGGCCTCACTGTGAGCCACTGGATGGAGTATTCCTTGCACTGTAATTCCAAATGGTGTTTTAACTGCATCTTCCATGTAATGTAATAAATAGTGAGGAGATTGGTAACAGACTTTTAAAACCCAAACTTTCCCTTCACCAGATGAGGTTGGTATTTGATAGTCCTTGTTACGCTCTCTTTGTATTTCTATACCAAACCTTTTTGCATTCTCTATTTCCCTCTCTAGAAGACATCTGTCTGCATCTCTGCGATGTTGAAAGGGGGGGTTGACAGACTGGAACATTTCTGTTTTGACTTACTGCACCTTTAAAGCCTGGATGCACACTGTGCTCTGCCAGGAGCTGCCATGGAGGCAAGGCCGGGTCCAGTGTTGGGTCCTTGGAGGAGCACAGTCCTGGACTCACTGTCTTTGCCTTGATCATGGAAGAGAATGTGTCTGAGCTCGTGTTGCTAAAACATTTGGGTTTGTATTTAGCAGCAATTAAAGTTGATAAGGTTCCTGGCTGGGAGAATGGCCTTAACCTAAATGACACAGTTCTTGGGAGCAGTGATGAGCTCATCAGCTAAAATACCAGTTTGGCCTTGGCTGACTGGCTCATACTGCTCAATCTTCATGGCCCACACAGACCTGCCTTTGTTTTGCTTTGCAAACTGACCCTGTGACCATTCCCAGTTGCCAGGACCTGCCTCATGTTGTTCAGGTGAGCACAGACAGGGCCCCGTTCCCACTGGCAGCTCCTGCTCCCTGTGCTGTACAGAGCCTTGGATTCACATGCCATGGTACAGAGCAGATGGCAGTGCCCAGCCTCCTCCAGATCCCTCACTGCACACTCCTCCTCCTCCTCCTCCTCCTCCCCCCTGCTCTGCAGAGCTTTCCAGGAGGATCTCTGGGGGATCCCGGTGTCACAGAGCCCCAAGAGCAGGATCAGCCCATGCCAGCTGAGGCTGCTGGGATTGCTGGGGGCTCTGAGTCGCTGCTGCAGCCCCGTGCTGGGGTGTGCAGCCCTGTGTGCTCTGCACGCTCCTGTGTGTGCTCTGCACGCTCCTGTGTGTGCTCTGCACGCTCCTGTGTGTGCCCTGTCCCTCCTGCCTGGCCCCGTGCTGGGGTGTGCAGCCCTCTGTGTGCTCTGCACGCTCCTCTGTGTGCTCTGCACGCTCCTCTGTGTGCTCTGCACGCTCCTGTGTGTGCTCTGCACGCTCCTCTGTGTGCTCTGCACGCTCCTCTGTGTGCTCTGCACGCTCCTGTGTGTGCTCTGCACACTCCTGTGTGTGCTCTGCACGCTCCTGTGTGTGCCCTGTCCCTCCTGCCTAGCCCCGTGCTGGGCTGTGCAGCCCTCTGTGTGCTCTGCACGCTCCTGTGTGTGCCCTGTCCCTCCTGCCTGGCCCCACGCTGGCCCGGCCGCAGCGGGGCTGCCTGGGAACTGGGCTCCCCTTCAGTGCACCCTGTCACA
Source organism: Climacteris rufus (assembly GCA_013398175.1). Classification (NCBI taxonomy): domain Eukaryota; kingdom Metazoa; phylum Chordata; class Aves; order Passeriformes; family Climacteridae; genus Climacteris; species Climacteris rufus. The sequence goes on from VZRZ01000789.1 coordinate 58,699, forward strand.
CCCTCACCTGTGCCCCACCTGCTGTCCCCAGCTCCGTGGTGTTGCTAAGTGAAAGTGTCTCTGGGACAGCCAGAGGGAAGGAGGAAGCAGGTTCTTGCTCATGGAGTCAGCTGCAGATTCCATCCTTTGACCTGTGCTCCTGGAAAACCTTGGGACTTAGCTTAAGCACTTCATGTATTCCAAAGTGTTCCCGCTTTGCCAGGAGAATATTTAAAAAAAAAGATTACTTTGAATCTGATTTTTTGTGTTTATGTATTTCTGGGGTATTTTATCCTTCAGAGCAGCCAGAGTTCCACAGCTGCATTTCCATGGAAAACTCTGTGCTCTTCGTGGCATGGTTTGGACTAGAAGGGACCTACACATGGCACTCAGTCCAACCCCCTGCCATGGGCAGGGACACCTTCCACCAGACAACCTTACCCAGTTTATATGGCTTAGATCTGCTCACAGGAGATTTAAAAAATCAGATTTTAGCAAAAAGGGGTGTAAGGAATAAAATGATTGTTTGACGATTCAAATACCAATGGGCAGGATTTGCTTTAGTAACCCTGGCCTGGTGGTTGCCCAAGCCTTGGGCACCCTTGTGCTCTGTTTTATGTTTGCAGCAAACTGAAAATAGTAAGTAAGTCTGCAAAGGGAAAAATACGGACCCCAAATGCTGAGCTCAGTGGCCAAGGCCTCCCTTACATTAGTCTTGCACAATTTGAGGGGAAGGTGGAAAAACCCCAACCCAAAGCCACCCTCACTGGAGTCAGCAGCTGCCACCAGGGCTGGGTGCAGTGTCTGGGCTCTGCAGAGGCTTTGGGAAGGAAATCTCTGAACCAGCGGCAGGGGGAGGCACAGAAAGTCCTTCGTGCAGTCCCTGCTCCCAGCCCTGCTCCCAGCTCGGCCCCAGTTCCAGCAGGGCCCAACCTCCACGGCTGCTCAGCAGCCCCAGAAGTGCTCCAGGTGTGTCTGTTCACTTGAAAACTGAAATTGTATTTTTTAAAAGAATGAGAAGAGTGAGAAAAACCTCCAACTCCCAGAGCCCAGGGAGTGATAGATGTACAGATAATACTGCACTATTTTCCTTTGGTATGTTGGGAATGTTCTGTACAGCTGTTTCACACAAACCCAATCTGCAAACTTTGCTGTATTTGTTAGAACATTTTGTCTGATTGGATTTTATCAATGTTGTGTATTATTTATTTTTGTTGGGAGCAGATTATTCTCTTTATTGCTCAATTATTTATGTTTAAATGTAACTTATGAATAAATACTTATCGTCAAGGCATCCCGTGGAGCTCTTTGGGAGCTATTTCTCTCGCCCCTAAGGTTTCAGTGATGGAACAGGGATGAGGCTGTCTGGGAGGATAGGGTGAGATGCCATTAATGTTTCTCTGATGAGCTGCATGGGCTGTAGTGCTAAAGGCAGTAAGTAGGTCACCATCAAGTGGACTCCTGATGTCCCATAGATGACTTTAAGGGCAGCTTCCCTGTATGCACGGGCTGAGCCTGAGGCAGCCCAGCCCAGGAACAGAAGCAGGCTTAGGACAAGTGTTAAGAAGTAAAAGTTTCATTCTAAAATTTTAGGCCTGATTGTGCTGCAGCTGCGTTGAATGCAGCTGAGCTGCTGGACTCCCAGGAGAGATCCTCCTCCATCACTCCCAGCCCTTGTTCAAACCCCTTAAACGCCTCTGGCTACATCTCCTCTGCACAGGGATGGTCCCTCTCAGTCTCACCTGACTGCTTGGCTGCTACAAGCAGTTTTTGTGATTTTCTAGGTTTTTAGGCTAAATAGCTCTGCCTGGAGATGGGACCATGGGGAGTTATGGAGCATTTCTTCATTCCACTGTAAAAAGGCCCACAAATGCCTCTGTGTGCTGGGGTGGGTGCAGCCATCCCTCAGCCACTGCTCATTACAGCTGCTAATCAGCTATTTATCCCTATCAACAAGGATCAGCCCTTTATGAAATGCATCCAAAGACAGGTTGGCCTAAATAATCTTCCACTGTCCTTGTGTCCTCTGTTCACCTGTCTGACGGTGGTGCTGGGGCGGGCAGGGCCCGTGAGCAGCACAACTGGGGTTACAGCTGGCTCTTGTCCCTTTGTCCTTCCTACACATCCCCCACCCATCCCCTTTGTGAAGTCTCAGTAATTTTTAGTGCAGTTATTTAGACCTGTGGTGCTCCCCTCCGCAGCCCCTCAGCCTGAGCCCACCCAGGGTCCAGCCCGACCCCCTGACCTGCTGCCCCAGGGCTGCTGTGGGGGTCTGGCTTGCCCCGTGCTGGCTGACCAGGTGCTGCATCCACATACTGGAGACAAGGGGCTGGGAAAACCTGGGGCTCCAACTTCAGCACCTGCAGGAGAAAGAGCAGTTACACGTGAGGCAGGGCTGGCCGGGCTGTGCAGCCCATCCCTCCCGGCCCTGCACAGCCCCAACCCACGGCAGAGGAAGGGCACCCAGCTGGGGCTCTGGCTGCCTAACGGAGATGGGACGGTGCCCCCACAGCAGGGAGTGCCCAGCACTGGCCCCAGCAGGGAGGGAGCCTCAGCCAAGGGCTGCTTTGACGGGTGTCAGTGGGGCTGGTGGGACCCTCTGCCCCGCAGCCCCCGCAGCCCCGAGGCCTCCTGGCTGAGCAGGAGAAGGGCGCAGGCCCAGGCTCCGTTTTCCATGTTCTCATGGATTCCCAAAGCTGCAAAGGCTTTGCTTTCCCCCCGTGCAGCAGTGCCTGGTCCACACACACAGGGCCCTCGTGGAACTCTGGGCCTGGTCTGGGCGAGCTCCAGCCCCATGGATCCGTGACACAAACCTGGAGCGGCTGCGATGGCTCCGGAGGGAGGGAAGGCATTGCTCTTGGAACTGGGAAATCACAATCAAAGTGAGGGATCTGCATGCAAAGCACAGGGAGGCAAATGCAGAATCCTGTTTCTGATTTCAGTGCATGTTTATTTCAGTTTTATGTTTATTTCAGTTTTATATCTATTTCAGGCAAGTGCTTATTACATGGATATCATTCATGTTGGATACCTAAATTCTGGAGCATGAAGAGCCAGTATTGTACAGCTGAATAGTAAAAATACAATATGTACAAAATTAGTTGCTTTTTCACATAGCAGATGTATCCAAACACATAAAAATCTTTACAGTCTAGTTTGTCAATATTCAGTATTTCAGTAAATTGGTAACACAGTGACACGTCCTCACTGTAAACACAGACTGCACCTGCCCAGGTGAGCACGACACGGGGGCTCCTGTGAGGTGCAGAGGAGGGATGGGGGCTCCAGGCCAGCGATGGCAGCGCCTGGCCTCACAATCAGCAGCTCCAGTGACACATTCCTAACACGGGGAGCGCAGCGAGATAAAATAAATAAATAAAAGCATTAGGCAGGAGGGAGGGAGGTCACATGCAGTGACAGAGCAGGGGGTCCCCGCTCCCACCACGGCTCCTCACCCAGTGACACCCAGGCTGGGGCTTGACCAGAAGTCAATAAATCGCTGGGTGGCTGCAGTCAGTCCCTGATTTCTTGCTCTGTCAAGCCCCCCCACACTTTTGGCTCAGGTTGTTAAGGCGTATCCATAAGGCATTCGCACCGGGATCCCGCTGGCAGCACCGCCCGTGCTCTGGCCGGAGCGTTCCCGAGGCTGGCACGGAGCAGCACCGCAGCCAGCACGGGCACCTGTGCCTGCCACAGGAACACAAACTCGGCGAGGATGTGCCTGCCAGCCAGCCAGCCAGCCAGGGAAAATCTCAGAACAGAGATGGGCTCGGAGTTTGGGGCGTTTCCCTGGCGAACCGTGGTGACTTCTGCACCAGCGCTCCCTCACACTCAAATTCCTATTCACAGCACAAGGAATGGGGTGAACCAATGGGCCTCATCCAGAGCTAGAGCAGAACCAGCCATGCCAGGCTGAGGAGCACAGTGACATGCCAGGGCCCATTCCCACCACAGCCCCGCGCAGAACAGCCCTGTCCCCGTGCCGGCAGCGCAGGGATGGAGGCGAGCAGGGCCTTCCTTCACTGTGCAGCAGCCCCAGGAGAGGAGCAAGCCAGCGCGGGAACAGCCAAACACAACCTTTGCCAAGACCACACCCATCCAAGTGCTGGGTTTGGGCTGGTATTTTAACAGTTCAAGTTTGGATTATCAAGTTTTGTGTAACGGGGACAGAAAGAAGCCGTGACAGAGTCTATCCACAGCCTATTTTCCTTAACACTAAATATCCACTTCTAACAACTGATGTTTCACTCAGCAAGGAAATAACCTAAAGATAGTGTTATAATCCATTTTAATCTGTCCCAGATGATAACAAGGGATGGAAAACAGGCCATAAGTATGAAGGTTTTCCTCTCTTCATCCCCAGAGCTTTTAGAATCAAAATAAGATTGAAATGAACGACTGTTCAGAAAAAAAACAGATGCCAAGTCTCAGAAGACCCTTACCTGCGAGTGCTCAGAGCTGCCCACCTCTGTGGCAGCTCCAAGAGCCCTGTGGCAGCCACATATCTAATTAAGCTAATTAAGCAAGTGCCTGAACACTGAGACTGGCTGAGCCAAAGTCCTGCTCAGGTAAGCAGAGGTCAACTGGTTCACCTGGCCAAGGCTGCTCACCCTGCTGAGGACACTTGACACCCAGCACAGAAAGCAAAGGGGCCAAACAAGCACGGACCACGTCGTCACACTGGGCAAAGGACACCTGCCCCCAGCACATGGGGGGGCCTCCCAGAGCCCCTTGTACCCACCCAACCTGAAACAGTTCTCAATTTCTTTCCCTTTAAATGCAAAAAGCGCCCTCAGGATGCAAACCAGTCCAAAGAAACACAGGCTACATACAAGAACCAGACACGATAAGCCTTGCATCGCATGTCTACAGGAATCTACCAGGCGTGCGCACGGACAACCACACCGACACCGACACAGCAGCGACACCTCACCTCCACCTAAACCACCCAAAGGCATTTTTTTGTTTCTTTTGTTACAGAAGGCCACTTTGAAATAAAACAAAGAAAAAAAAAAGACAAGGAGCCCCACAGCAGTGGCAGCAGCTGGGCCGGCCCCGCTCAGTGGGATGGTGAACGCTCCGGACACACCGTGGGCAACTGGAGAGCAGAGGCTTCTGTGAAGGGCCCTCCCCTCTGTCCAGCTCTGCTCAAGAAACCAAAACCCAACCATGCTGGTGGCCAGGGGCCCAGTGGTGACACTGGAGCCCTCCTGGCCTTCGACCCCCAGCACTCAGCCCCAGCACGGACACACGAACGGACACACACACACACACGTGCAGAAAAACCCCAACGGCAGCAGTTTGGCTCCAGCCCTTATTCCCCATGAGAGGTGGGTCACCAGGTGCCCCCCAGAGTGCCCCCAGGGACATGTGACCTGCTGCCTCTCAGATCCCCCTCAAGCAACTGCAGAGAACATGGGAAATGGGATCAGTTCCCTTCCTAAGATAAACTATGCAGATCTGGCCAATTTTTACTGGTGAGGTCAGGAATACATTCCTGTATCTAAAGTGTCAGCATTAAGAGCTCTTTTCAGGATAATTTTAAAGTAGCAGTTTGGGTTCATTGCCCTCTGCCTGCACTTGCTTGGCAGGCAGCTGGAAGTGGCTCTGGCAGGCGCCAGGGCTCCCGCGGGCAGGCACGGCCCGGCCCGGGCAGCAGGGGCTTCCCCACAGCACCGAGACAGCCCTGGGGTTCTGTGCCCACAGATGCCCTCAGCCTCAAACAGCCCCGGGGTTCTGTGCCCACAGATGCCCTCAGCCTCAAACAGCCCCGGGGTTCTGTGCCCACAGATCCCCTCAGCCTCAAACAGCCCCGGGGTTCTGTGCCCACAGATCCCCTCAGCCTCCATCAGCCCCGAGCACGCTGGCTGAGCTGTAAGCACAGCCCCAGCTCCTGGGCATGAGCTGCTGTCAGCAGCAGGACACGGAGCGTGGGCACCTGCCCACTGACAAACAGACCCCGAGCCAGGGTGTGACAGGACAGAAAATCCTCTCCAACTACGTAGCAAACCCATTTTCTATTGTTTCTCTGGAACGGTTACCAATAACTAATATTATTCAACAACAGAAGAGATTTCTTGTAAACTTTGTATTTATTGATTTTTTGGGGGGACAAATCAGATCTTAGGAATCCCCAAGAGTACATATATATTTATATATAGCTTTCTCCATAGGGAAAACATATATCAAAGGAGGAGAGACATTCCTAAAGTGCCCCTTGTCATACAGTACTGAACGGGATATCTAAGAGCATCAGTGTAAATCCAAAGTTTCTGAACAGGAATAACAGAGGTGGAGAAGGAAGGGCTGTGGCTGCTCCTCTTACCACATAACAGAGAGAAGTTTACTGACTTTAAAAAACAAATAGAAAAATCCCAAAGAAATGTTTCTGGCAGCCTTGAAAAAGGCAGATGAGAACAGGAGGACACAAGACACCCAGAGCAGCTCACAGGCTGGCCAAGGGATGTTCCTAATGGGGAAGCCATGAAGGGAATCAGACACACAGAATGGCACAACTCTGAGGGGAAAGAAAAACTGGCCAAGATGCTGGACTGGGCAAGGCAGGGCAGGGCCACTCTTTGCTCTAAACCATAAGGGAGTAGAAGATGAGGTCAGTAGCAGTCCTGTCCATACAGCACAGGCCATTCAATACCCACCAGAAAGTTCACCTCCCTGGTGCTCTCAGCCAATGCTCCTGCTCCTCCTCCTTCAGTAAGGAGATTTTGTTATTTTGTGAAAAAAGGCAGAAAGACCCATCCTTCCCCTCCTAACACCGCTCCAGAAGGCAAAGCCACACAGTCCCTCCTGAGAAGGGAGATGCCCCTGTTGCAAATACTCAGCGTTGAGTTTCTGACGAGGAGCAACTGACACTGTCTCATACCCAACACTCACAAACACTGGCACTAAACAGCCTCCCTGGGAAAGCCCCTGCAGGGACAAAGGACAATCAAGCCCTGGAGATTCTGGGAATCCCCCGGTGTTAATGGTGCACTGGAATGAGAACAAATGATCTGCTTAGATGTGGTTTTAGGGTAAGAAATCCTTCAAGATTTGTCCATTCTGCAGGAGTTGTGCTGGTAGCACAGTCAAAGAGTTTCCTGAACTCAGGGATGCAAGAAAAGAAATAAAACAAGCGGTAATTGGGGCTTTATAAGCAGACTTCATGCAATTCCCAGTGACACCTGCTCAGAAGGCACAACCATCCCTGACCTCTGCAGTCATTTCTTCTGCCTCTGGACCAGTTTTAAGTGGGAACAGTGGGGCAGGAATTCCCAATTAAACCCCTGACACTGCTCACACCAGTCCTCAACAGGCTGCAGTTCTGCTAGAGTCAACAGGTCTTTCGGGCAGAGTATGGATCCCGTTTTCCTGCAGAAGACCTTGACCCCACCCTGGGAGCGGCCAGGCAGCCAGCGAGGTGCGACGGCTCAGCCCTGCTGGCCTCCTCCTCTCCCAAAGCTCCTGGGCAGATGCTGGGACCATCCTCCCATCCTGCCCTGGGAGAACAGCTCTGGCTACAGCAGGATTTTGCCTGCAGTAAGGACTGTGTAATACTTGTACTTGTTTTAAAAAGAGGAAGACAGAATGGAGATAATTCACAGCAGTAACTACACGCTCAGTGCAAGGATCAGAACATTCAGCCAGCAACGAAACGTGTCCTAAGCAGCCTCCCAGGCAGGCTGGCAGGTACCAGCAGGGCAGAGCCAAACAGCATTCCTCCTCTCCTGGCTCTGTGGGATTTGCCACTGACCTCAGACAGGTCTGCTCCAACCACCAGGACGGGGGAACGGGAGGGTCCTGAGGGATGAGGATTCTTTGGTGCACGTCTCACTGTCAGACACGAGCTCTCACACTGGTCTCCTGCAGCAACCCTTATCCTGCATAAGGAGAGACTGTTTCCCCATCAAAGCAACAACGCTGCTCGAGCTGCCTGCGCTCTGGAAGGGAATCACATCCCCATTTATCCCTTTGTGAACCCACTGGCTCCCACACCAACGCGTGGTCAGGTCAGAACAAACCAACAAACATTAACCCATGCAGCAAATCTACCTCATTTCTCTTGGTCTTCTTGTCCCAGGTTCCACTCACCAGGCCACAGAAACGCCCTGCAAGCTGCCAGCACAAAGTATGTGCCTCTGCCAAACAACAAACCCGAGAAACCTGAGGGGGCTTGGACTGGCAGGAGTGACCCTGACCAGGTCCATGCCATGCACAGAGATCTGCAAAATTAATTACTGCATCAGCAAACCAAGCCAGACAATAAACAAATTCCCCCCAAAACATCCAAACAAAGCATTGTCAACCATTAAAATAATAAAAAACAGTACTTTTTGACATAGCTACAAAAATCAAGTCATTTATAAAATGGCAACAAATCAAGTCTGGTTGTGTATTCTTTTTCCTTTTATTAGACAGGACAGAGAATTTCCTTAAAATGCCATAACAAGTCACAGTGATTTTAGATGGTTTTTGAAATGTAATATATCAATGGGAAATACCTTTAACACGGTTTGACTCGTGGTTTGTTGTTGGGGTTTTTTGTCACTGTACTCTGGTCCACCAAACCATCTATCTTATAGTTTCTTGTTTAGAGAGGACACTCTGTCTTCTTCCTCCAAAAATGAATTTTGTCTCATAATCCTGCAAAATAATCAACCTTACAAAAGGCCTTCAAATGTTATATTTATATATATATGTATATACATATATATACACACACATACACACATATATATAAATATAGACTTCTATGATTTTTTTTCCCATTCTACGCAATGTCTCAATAAAGAGATCAGCATTTTAATTCTACAAAGAAGCAACACGTAAGAGGGCAAAATTAAAGTCTTAAGAACATCATATCCATAGTTCACTCATTACACATAAAAGGAAAAAAAATCACCATGAACAAGTGTCTTTGAAGTTTCTGGGCTTGGCAGCTCCGCGCGCGGGGCGGGCTGGGCACGGGCGGCCGGCACAGCCCGGCCCGGCCCCCGCGCCCTCGGCCTCCCGCGCCGCCCTCCCCGAGCCGGGCCTGCTTGGAATGTACGGAGTTTCCTTAGGAAAGGTTCCCAACAAAGACCTCGCCGTCGGACCGTCCCCTCTAGGCCAGCTTCAGCGTGCTCACCGGGAACGACGGCATGGTCACCATAGTCACCGGGTTCAGCACCGTCTGCCCCACCAGCTGCGGGTGATGGACCACCTGGGTGCCCACGGCCGGCTTGGCCATCACCGCCGGCTGGCCCAGGCTGGTGGTGCCGTTCACTTGCTGGTGCGAGATGGTGTGAGCGATGTGGCTCACCACGGGCTGGCTGACGGCCACGGGCTGGGGGTAGATGGGCAGCTGCGGGCCCAGGTGGGCCATGTGGTTGATGGTGGCCGGGTGCACAGTGATGTGGCCGATGGGCTGAGCAGCAGTGGTGAGTTGCACGGGGCTGGATGTGGAAGGTGCAATGTGAGCGATGTGCTTGGTCTGCGGACCCTGAATGACGTGGTTGACAGTCTGGATGACGGAGGCGTGGGTGGTGGCGGTGTGGGCGATAACAGTCGATTGCACGGTCGAGGCCGCCACGATGTGAGTCTGTGCAGGGACGATCGCCTGCGGCGGGACCAGTGCCTGTGTCTGCAGGGGGGGCTGGGCGTGGGGCTTCTGCTGGATGGAGACGTGCGGGGGCAGCACCGCGGGGAGGGGGGCGGCGGCGCTCGGGGGGACGGCTTTCAGCAGCTCTGGGTGCTGCCGCTGGGTGAGTTTTGGTAACGAGTTCACTGGCCTGTCATCTTCCATATCTTCATCCATGTTGTCTTCACCCTCTGGAAAACACCAAAGGAAGAAATTCCCATAAAAAAGGAAGCAGAGCACGAACTGGACCAACAAGCCTCCCTAAAAGGCAGCCAGGGAGACGAGCTGCAGAAGAGACGAGCAGGAGGTGTCACTGAGCTACAGCCCGGTGGCACAATGGCACGGCATGACACAACGTGGCACAGCCCCCTCCTCGCTGCGTGTGGGCCAAGGACCCAGAGCCAGGCAGCTCAAGGACCCAGCTAGAGCAGGGTGCTCCCTGCAGGCTGAGAGACATCAAAGGGCAGGCAAGGTGACCACCATGAGCAGAGGCTGACAGAAAGCACCTGGCTGAGATCTGTCTAGGCTGAAGTAGGCTCCTTCAGGGAAGAGGAACAGGGTTACCTTTCCTGGCCAGTTGTGCCACCAATTGGCACCATCCCTTCTGCTCCCAGAGAAGGAAGGAAACAGCCATGGAGAAACATGGCAGCAAGTCCCTCATGTAGTTCTGGAAAATGGACTCTTGTCCAGTCTAGGAACTAAGGAAGCAAAGCAGGAACATACTGGCCCTGAGATCAGAAAGACAGGCCTGGCACTCTGCACTACCCGCTCTAGTGCCAGCCATGCAGCAAATAAAAAAAAATTCAGAAGACAGAGAAGCAGCAGAACACCAGAAAAGACACTTCCCTTCACAAGCTCTGGTTAGCAGCAGCTTGATGTGGTCACCTTTGGCAGAGGCTGCTGCAGAGGGAACAGCTGACACTCCTAAGGACACAGCACTGCTACTCCCAACTTCCATCACCCTACAGCTGCAGCCTGCTCCTTGTTCAGAGGTGATGAGCCTGAATGAACCCAGACTGTCCCTTCCCCTGCGGTACCGTCTGCCTGGTGTGCCAAGAGCAAGTGCTGGCCTGAAGGAGCTGCTGTGAGTGGTTATGCGCTGCTACAGCCTCTGCGTCTCTGGAAAGCTCTACATCCATGCACTGCCTGCTCTTCCTGCTGCAGATCCCTGCTGTGGAGGGAGGCATGCATCTCCTATCTCACAGAAACTTCTCACTGGGAACTGCACATCAGATATCCATTAGTGTCATTTCATCGTCACTGTGAATCCTTCGCACACCATGTGAACGCTCATTAAGTTGTTCAGATGCTCTGGTGATCCTTCCTGTATCAAATCCTTCTTCTTCATATGCTGAACACCCTCCCACATCCACACAAATACACCAGGATGCCCATTTCTAATGCGCAGGGCTGCAGAGCTGTGCAAAGCTAAGTTTGGAAAGCAGGAATTTATCTCCACAATGAGCTTGGACGTGCAAACCTGCACTTTGTGTCTACCTGACATTGATGCAAAGTTTCAGTTTACTTCACGTGAGCAGCAATGTGTTGTTAACCAACATCAAACATTACAAACACTCCAAAACCTTTTACTTTATTCAGAAGGCAAAGAAATCCTGACACTGTTAAATGCAGATCCCCACCAGCCCGGTGTAACTGTGTCAATGATCTTCCGTGGTGATTACAAGAAAATAAAAACTATGGGTACCTGATGCTGTCGAGGTAGATGCCTGGTCATCCTCTGGCTGAACTGTCTGTCGAATAATTCTGTCAATCTCCAAGACATCCATCCACTGGCTCAACTCATTCTTCAGTTCTGCCAATCGCTGCTGGGTAGCGATCTTCTCTCTCGCCAGCCTCTCCATCTCATGTTCATATTCCTTTTCCTTCCTCTTTAAAGTCTAAAGATGGAGGGAAGAAACAGATATGTAATGAGAACAAAGACAAGAATAATCTACACTAACTTGGTCCCTCCCATATCCACAGCTCATTGTTTTTATATTGCCAGTTCTGCTGGTGTAAAATGTGCTCAGCTATATTTACACCTGCCAAATTTGGGCAGAAAGGGAAGGACAAGAGCTGACACTTGAAGTATTGCTCTGGCCAAATGCTTTCTGCTTTCTGAGGGAAAACTGGTGAGCCCCCAAAACTGAAATGCTTAGAAGGAAAGAAAAAGCCTAAGTACTGATGAGCTTCAGAGCAACACACAACACACCAAGAGCTCCTGCCCTAGGAGAGACGGTGAAGAACCAACAAGCCCCTGCATCCCAGGGAAATCCTGAGGTCAAACATGAAGGAACAGTTTATACTCTCCTCTCCTGCTACTGCCCTCTCGGCATCGCCACATCCATTGGCAAGGTCAGGGCAGCTGCTGTCTCAGTCAGCACAACACACAGAAATGCCCCACACTGCCCAGCACTGCTGCTGGGGAATACAAACCACACAGACCTGAGGGGCATCAACTATTCTGACTGAAGCAGAAAACAACAGCTGGTCTTCACCACAGTCCTAGTTTATGAGTTTTTAAGCCAGCAGTGTAGCACCGCAGTCAGGGACCCTGTCCCCCACCCCAGGGCCACGCTTACTATATGCATAAAAGAGACAAAATTAAGTGAAATCTGTAAAACCATATACAGACCGTCCATTTTCTGAAGTTAAGTTTCACCACTGGGAATTTAGATCCCACACACGCTTCTGAAAATACCAGCCACATGGAGCCCACACAGCCCACACAGATGCTCCTATTCCCTCACTGCTGGCAAGCACTGAGCTCAAAAGCAAACCACACACCTGGCAGAGGACCAGGCCTCATGGTCTTCTGAACACGTGCTCTTTATTTCTCTCTGAGGTTCTCCAGGATGAGTACAATCAGAACCTGACCTCATGCCTTTCAGTAGTTCTGCTGGTGTTGTAGCTCACAAGGTTGCTGGGAAGGACTTAAAAGCCTGTTCAGCCAGGCCTTTAATGCAGCCTAAGGTGACACAGACTAAGGCAGCTCCTGCTGTCTTTGTCCCCGTAATAACAATAAAGGAAGTATTTTTAAAAGAGTCAAACAATGTGTGTTAGCAGGGCACAACGACTGCAGATGTGTCAATGGAAACAGTTCCTCTGCCTCCTGGTCCAGCTGCCTTCAGCTCAGCTAAAAGCTCCCCAACACAGAGAGTCTTCAGGCAAAGGGGGCAGTTCTTTCTCTCCAGCTGCTTTCCAAGACAAAGCAAGGAGCAGACGGATCAACTCCATGATGCCACATTCTGTCCCGGCCAAGCCCAGCAGACCTGCAGCCCACCACAGGGAGGGGACCATGGGGACAGCCGGGAAGGGAGGACGGGGACTCCCGGAATCCTGGCTCTGCACCAGTGCTGACTTGTAGCCCGGAGTTTCCCACATGGCTGAGGCCCAAATCCACAGGCAGGTTTTAAAGTCTCTTTTCCTATCGAGTGCAGCCAAAGCATTTTGCCTGACCCAGAAAACAGTTGTGTGCTGCGTGTGCTCTGTCCCCTCACAAAGGGGTGAGGGTGAGACACGCAGCGATGGAGGGGAAAATGCATGTCCCTGGATCACGTTTACCACACGAGAAGATAACTTGTCTGAATATCTTTGCCCTCACTATGTGATCAGGAAAGAGGCAACTAGAAGAAAGGCTGAGGCTAAACCTGTTGTGCAAAGATGAGCTCAGCCCCTCGCTGCAGCACCTCCCCAAAGCTGCTCTCCACGCAGGGCACAAGAGGACAGAACAGGAACAGCTCTCCAGGAGGAGCAGGCACGAGATCCCCGAAGCCTCAGCACCCGCATTGGGCACAGCACACGCATATTCAAGCAGATTTGGCTTCATTCCCTGCTGTGAGCGGAGACTCCCAGCACCGGCGGAAAGCTCTACTACGACGTATAAGCAGGGCAGCTGGTAATTAGTTACAAACTTTTAATTACTGGGAGGGCAGGCAAGCCCTTAGCGAGCACCGGGAGTCTCCCGGCCAACAGAGCCAGGGAGCTCCCCCTGCTCTGCAGGCACCCGCAGGCTCAGGGACGCGGCAGCGTCTGCCCCGCGCTCCCGCCGGGCGCTCCCGGGGAGGCTGCGGCAGCAGATGGGCTGCAGGCACCGGTAATCTTTCCAAAACTGTTCTGGGATGCAGTTCACTGGGGCTCACTTGGTAAAGACGGATCTCCAAGCTGAGCTGCTCTGGCCCAATAATGAACTGGGTGTGATTAACTGGAGCCCTCCTCACTCTCCTGCAGCTCCCTCGGAGCGCTGCCCCGCTCTCTGCGGGTGCAGCCCCTTCCCAGGCGCCGCAGGGAGCGGGTGGGTGCCCGGCCCCGGGAGCTGAGCCTGGGAGCAGGAGCTGCCCCAGCCCCGCTGCAGAAAGGAGCACTCAGGGAGGGATGGGGAGCAGGGAGCCTCCTGCCCTTGCACTGCCCAGCACAGCCGGTGTGGATGCGGCGGCTGCGCGGCCCCCGCGCCCTCTGACCGTGGCACGGCAGCCCCGGGGACAGACAGCCCCTGGCATCTGCCTCCTGACTGATTATTTTCTGCAAATCATCCTGCCCACATCAGCTGCCAGGGTTTCCCGTCAGTCAAGAGAAAGGCCACAGTGACAGCCAAACCTTAGTCATTGGCACTGTGGTCGCTGACCTGTCCCTGCACACCGAATACCTTTAGGGACACTTACTGACCCCCAGGATGTTTTTCTAAAATACGAATTTCTGTCAGGACTATCACCATGGAACCCATGCAATACAAAACAGCAACTTCAAAATAACATGTGACCACACAGACACTCCTTGCCCCAAACACAAGCGTTTGGGGTTTTCCAACAGAATGGGCATGTAATGGTAAGGCTGAAATGGGCAGAGGGGACCCTGAAACTACAGACAACACAGAAATTGAGAATTAAATTTTGATAAAAGAGATTCATACAAATGAACGACCACCTTTTGTTAAAGCTCTGAAATTTCATTAAGGCAGAGGCCTGGGACAGCTGCAGGGCAGGAGCTGCCATCCCACCCACCCCCACAGCCACTGGGAAGGGCCATGGCAAGAGCTCAGGTCTGCTGCTGCCAACCTGGGATGACAGCTAAGCTGCCTGCCAAGATGCTGAAGGACACACACTTAACCTGGCTCATGAAATCCTGATCTCATTTCTTCACAGTGGAAAAATCAGCGGTTCCCTGCATTTCCATTCCTGCCCAGCTCTGTGCTGGCTGCAGGGGCAGCCCGTGCCACCTCAGGGAGCACAGCCCAGTGCCCACGGCAGCACCGCTCCTGCTGCAGCAGCAGAGCCCCCCCACCCCACGCTGCTCTTTGCAAGCACCAGGCTCCAGCACAGACTCTCCTTACGCCTGTGCCTCCAATGTTGTAGCGTTTCTTTTTTTCCTGTTAAGCAACTGGGAGCCCTGGTTGCCCAGGCAACTGTACTCTGCAGTGTGAGGAACCTACAGAAGATACAACTTTAGAACTCTTATTTTTCATGTCTATGCACTTAAAAATAATTCCACATGAGGATCATTTAAAAGAGTAAATCCTGGCCCTGACAAGGGGGAAGCTGAGCTACCCCAGGAAGAAATCATGGATTTCCTCATACTCTTGTGAATCCATGAGTGGCTTTTGTGCTTGGGAAGTTGTACAAATCATCTGCTGGCTTTGGTGAAAGGAGTTGATGTTCCATTCTGAACATTCTCAGTCCTGCTGAGTTGAAGCTGAGAGCGAGCCCTTTGCAGTGGAGCCAGGGCCTGACCCTCCCCTGCCAGGCCCCACTGCAGTGGGCACAGCAGGGGCTGCTCCCCGTGCAGGGGCAAGGGGTGACAAGGACACAAGGGCAGCCGTGAGTCCCTTCATCTTTTAAACACTAGCAACCAAATTAAAATCCACATGTGGGTTTGCTTTGCTGCCCTAGAGTATCTGATTCTCCTCCTGTACCTGTACCTGTACCTGTCAGCTCCTAGGTGGCCTTCATCCACCTGGATTACTGAAGAGACCAGATGACTGCAGCAACAGCAAAGGCCTGACACAATTCCAGGGGCAGCACTTCCCCGCTTTGTGCCCACTGTCCCAGCTGTTTTGGAGCCGCTGTTTGGTCCTCGGTTGCATCTCCCTGTCATTATTTGGTAAACAAACCATACACCAACTCCCGCTCTCCTTGTGTAGCAACAGTCATTTGTCACTGCAAAGAATTTTCCATTTTATAGCTGTCTGTAATTAAATTGCTCACTCTCATGTCAAGACTGGAAATAATGCCCCCAACGCCTTCCCAGAGCCTGCCTCAGGAACGTTGCTGGCCCTGCGGTTGGCATTGGTGAAGTTTAAAAGGCCTTATTACACAGCTCCCCTCATAAACATTATATTAGCAATTTAAAAACACACTCTCAATTATGAGCTTTTCCAAAGCCTATTTCAGCTGTTTTCTTCTCTTACATGGCACTCGCTGATTGAAAATACCTCATCAATGAGCAATCAGGAGAGTGATTGCAATTTCCAGCCAGATTCTTTAACTCTCTGCTCTGGGGATCACAGCTGGTGCTGCGGAGTGGCAGCTGCTGGGCCAGGGGAGGTGCCAATGGCCAGTCTACCTGCAGGACCTCCAGCACGGACCAGACACAGCTGGTCAGGCTCTCCACTGCTGCACCGAGTTTTGATTCCTACATGTAATGGAAAAAATCCTAAAACCTAAGAAAAGGACCTTATCCTTGTTGGTACTGCCATGGTGCAGCAGGTTCACAGCAGCAGCATCCACCAGCCTGTCTCCACAAACATTCCAATGAGGACCAGAGGGATGCTGGGGAACTGGCTGTCTCCACACAGTCCCAAGCAGAACCCAAACAGCCCCAGCCACCAAGACTCCACTGGGCAAGGCACCACACTCACCTGTAGGACTTGGGGATCGTCCATCACTTCTATCAATTTTGGGCATTCCCACTTCGAATTGTGCTAACCTGTCTATGGATTTCCTCAGCTGCGATGAGCAGTTTGTTCACAACCCCAAGCCCACCCGACCTGCTGCGACGGAGCAGAGCCCAGGGAAGCAGGAAAACAGGGAGCTGGTTCCCCTGGCATCAGAGCAGTGTCCTCAGCCCCTGCAGCCACTGCCTGTGCTCGTCAAGGCGACAGCACCTGCCAGATCCTGCCTGCAGAGGAGCCGCTCCCGCGCTGCAGAGCCCTGCGCCCCGGCTCCTGCCGAAGCCAACCCGCCCTCGGTCTGCGAGGAGCAGCCGTGTGGAACCCCGGCTGGTTGCCACGGGAACCAGACCCATGGTTTCCATGGCGACTGCTTCATTCTGCTGGCTCTAAGAGATGAGATCCTGCAGCGATGCCGGATGTGCTGGCCTGGTAGCACCGACAGGAAAATACAGGTGGGGCACATCGGCACCACTGACGTCACCACGGCGCTGCAGCCACCCCGACACTGTCACCACCCACAGCTACACCCGACTGCAGCTCTGCTCAGCACCAGGACCACGGTCTTCCTTTCCCAGACACAAGGTAAAATCACACCAGGCTTGACCCAAAGCCCTGAGACACGAACAGACTGTGCTCAGCACGGGGAGGACGGGTGAAGGTCCCACCGTGACCAGTGCCCAGCGGGAAGGGAGAGGGGACAGTCTGTGCGCTAACGGGGGGTACGTCGGGCTCCCAGCGTTCGGGCCCCGGCTTCAGCCTCCCAAGATCTCAAAGATCAAATTTCACAGCAGCACCAAAACCGAAACAAAGCCTGCAAGGTGAAACAGACCGTCCCTCGCTCCCCATCAGTCTGAGCCCCCGCACCAACAGGCAGGCCGTGGGTGTTTGCCAGCAGCCTCGTGACCCAGCTCTTCCACGTGTTCAACCCCTGGACGAGGACGGCAGCCAAGGAGCGCTGCTGTGTTCCAGGAGACGACCTCACCCTCACGCAGGCACGGGCACAGGGACTTCAGGGAAGGAGCACGTCCCTGCTGCAGAGGCTGCACCTGCAGAGGCTGCACCTGCAGAGCCTGCACCCCCAGAGGCTGCACCCGCTTTTCAGGGGTCCCAGCGGGGTGGGGCTGGCTGGAGGGGACACCACCCACCACTGCTCAACCTGGCTGCAAGGGTAGGGATGAACTTCTAGACAGAAATACCTCCCAGAGCAGGAAATCTGCCTGGAGCAGAGGAATCACGGGAAATGAGAACATGCGTTGGTATTTATATTTATCATTTCACATTGATAAACGCACTTCAGGCTCCTGATAAAAAGAGACACTGGGCCATAGTCTGATCAAAACTGGAGCTGGAACGTGGTTGTTTGCACCAATCTGTCAGAGCTGACCTCCTGAAGCACCACGCTCTGGACAAAGTACAAACAGTCACTGGGGCAGAGGGGAGGAAGAATCCAAATCAGGAAGACAAAGAATGAATCCAGAAACAAACAACAAAAAAAAGGTGGCAACCAACTGGAACCCACAGTACAACAAAGCAGGGAAAAGCAGAGCCATGCCCAGGCCAGTCACCAGACTCATGCTGGCTGCCACCAGCTAAGCAGATCTGGTTTATTCCTTGATTCCCAAAGATACAAGAAAGTCAGTTTTAAAATAATTGAAGTATGATTTACAATCACTTGGTGTTAAGTTTGGTCATGTGCTTTGCTTTTCCTATTTTTATTTTTTTAACCAGTCTCTCTTGTTCAGGAAACAAGAGAGACATTTTTAATGACTCCACTGGATTCCGGATGCCCCAAAGACCCTGAAATACTGTGGTGTATTTGCTACTTGGAAAATGATCCCAAACAAATTAAAATAACTCGGGAAATTAAAACTTTAGAATTTGTAATTTCAAATTTAATTCTGCAGCATAAAAATAAATTTTATTTTGAAATTTAAAAAAAATGTGGGAAATATGCTTTTGAGACTAACTGATCATTTTCTGCAAACAGAAATGAAGCATGCTGCATCTCAAGAAGGGATTATTAACAACAAAACTGCTGGATGCAGGACCCTTGGAAGCTCTTCCCAAGCCTTCCTGACAACACACAGACAGTGGCTCCGGAGGGCAACAGGCAGGTCTATGCCCTGGAGCCACAGCCCGAGCTGTCTGTGCCAGGGATGAGGAGATTTCTGTGCAGACACATTATCACATCAACTTGCTGCAGTGCTTCCGTATTTTCCTTGCAGGCATCTCTGAGCAGCTGCTGCAGGAGCCAAGGCAGAGCTCTGGATGGGTCCTGGGTGCAGCGCTCCCTTTGTTCCCACTCCTCCACTGTGGCTCAGCCAACAAGCACAAGGCACAGTGAGCCGCACACCCGAACAGAACCTGCCTGGGAGCGGGGAGGTGAGGGCTTCTCCTGGGAGAGGACAGCTCCCAAAGCACAGCGCTGGCAGCTGGGGGCGGCCCCGCAGCCACAGCAGCGCTCCCCACACCACGACAGCAGCCGAGGTCCCAGTGACTCAGAGAACGGTGCTGTCCTCCCGCACCTCCTCTCCTCCCCTTCCCCATCGTCTAAGGAGGTCAGTGCCAGTTACTCACGTCCCAGCAGCTCCACCCACGGCCCACAGAGCAGATCTGGGTCACCAGAGGATTTCTCTCCAGCCACCTCCCTCATTGTCAGGGCCATGGTGGCAGTGGGAGGACACGAAACCCAGCTGTTAAACACAAGCCAACTCCAGCAGCAGTGCGAGGCCACGAGGGGAAGCTGTGCTTGGGTGGAAAGCTGGCTCTGTGCTGGAGGTGGGGGCTGCGCTGCTGGCACAGCAGCCGTGGTGCCCACCGTGCCCGCGCCGCAGCACTCACGCTGCCCCTGAAGCTCCTCCACTGGGCTGAGGGGTTGCCTTAGAAAGGTCAAGTCTCATGAAATTCCTAAACATGAAGGGAAAGGAAGGTGCCAGCTGCTGGGGACAGAGAGCTCTGCTCACCACGCAGCTCTGCAAGTGCAGCTCTGTGGAAACCCACCCAACCTGCAGTCACCGCAGGTGTGCGCAGAGAGGAATCCATCACTTTTGGACACACTGTCCTCTCAAAGGTTCAGCCTTTTGGGAAGAGGGGCAAAGCAGATGTTCTTTCTAGTGCTGCAGAAAACTGCCCAATCACCCCCAGGGAGCCAGTTTCTGCTCCTCTAAAATACAAATATAATGAGCGATCAGGTACCTGCCAAAGAGGTGGCACCCAACTTGTCCTGCAGCATCAGACCCACTATTAATTTTTCATAAATAACAACTGAGACAGGGAGCCTTACAAAAATCTTACTCACATTTCCACACCCTCCAAAGCACGTGGTATCAGGATTCCTGTCACGTCAGAGTAACACTGACACAACAACGCGAGACTCAGCTGACACCAACTCCTGCTGCTGCATGACAGCGTCAGAGTCCCCCTCATTTATTATTTTGTAGCTGTCACTGCTGGCTGCCATGACTTTCACAGCTGCAGGGTTCAGAAATACAGAACTCTGCAGCACTCTGCACACCATGGTTATTGCTTTCTTACAACTATTTGTCCAGTTGTTCCAATCAGTCGGTAACAGTGACAATAACTTTAGAGAATATCAGCACACACCTTTGCTACTGATGAGAACAGGAACCCAAACTGCCCTGTCACTTGTGCCACAAGGTCCAGACCTCTTCCCAGTCACGCCCTTGAGGAAGAGCAAACCCACAAAGCAAACCACACAGTTGTGATGTCAGCGAGGTTTTGGTTTGTTTGGGGCTTTTGCTGTGTTTTCAAAGGCAGGTGACTTCTGCAATGTCACACACAAAATAGAGCCCATGCAACCAAGCTGTAATTATCACTACTCTCAACAGGGCCCATGCCCTCTCTCCCCTCCCATGCTGTCTCACTCTGACAGCAGGTGACAACCAGAACAAGCAACAGCCCCCAAACACAACCCACACCAGCTACCACACAGCAGCGTTCCTAAACCCCATGGTGCACTCCACTTGCAGGTTGGTTTGGTTTTACAACCCTGAGTGCTTCTCAGAACTACCACTTAAATGACAGTGGTGGAACAGATGTGGATTCTCTGACAACTACAAACACACTGACAGATTTACAACTCCATGCACCCTTCTCAAACACTCCTGAACAAGTCACAAGTAAGACACTTTACAAAAAATCACCATCACTCTTGGCAAGGGCTAAGAAACAGCTTCCATTCACTAAACAAGGTGCAAATGGTGGACCTTTTTAATCACTATTGCAAGACATGTTCTGTGGTCAATCCTGCAAATAAAAATGCCCTGACAGCTACTTGGATGAGCCTCCCTGCAGACAGGTCCTGCTACAGCTGGACGGACAGAGAGGAATTCAGTTTCACATTTTTAAGCAGCTTCCAACTTGCTTTACATTACCAAACACTGTTTTTTTAAAGGTCTTATTTCTCATCATTTTCTGAAATCTACAGATGACACCATGTTGCACGGCACCATGACCACAGCCTACAGATGCTGCAGGCCTTCATTACTGGCAATGAGACTCAGGCTAATTAGACAAGATAGAATCAATGGATCAGGTCAGGTAAACAACATGAAGCAGCACAGCTTGGCATGTGAATGCTGCTCACGTGAGGGAGGCACAGCAGGTACTGATGGACCCAACTCTTACTAGACAAGTTTTACAGAAGATGAGTATATTACCTCATAGCTGACACAGAATAAAAAAATAACAGCTACAGCCATCCTCATCAAGGTGGGGAACTTAACAGGATTCAGCAGCATGGTTTGCTTTATCCATTTTGATCAATAATCCAGCCACAACAGTGCCTGCATGTAGATGAGTTCTGGTCTTTATCCACAACCAGTGTCACACGTGTGGGTTTGTGTCTGCAGTCTGGCACTTCCCTGCACCAGGATCTGACCTGGCTGCAGGGCCCTCTGCACCCACCAACACCCAAACCCCAAATCAAGCTCTGCTATGGGACTCAAAAATCCACTGGTCTTGTTCTGGTCCTCTGCATGCAGAAAGGGATGAATTATTGTACTCAGGCACCAATGAAGCAACTGATAAATAAAACAAACTAAAAGACAAAGAGATGCTGTGGTTCTTAACAGGAAAATTTAAACGAAGTAAACCCAGTATCCGGTTTGTTCACATGTTCACGAGATCAGCTTAAAAAGGGCATCACAAAGGATTTTTATGTGCACTGCTTAGGCATCCTTGGACAGTACTTTGGATTCATTCTGCCCTGAAGGGAGTCAATTCTGTTGGTTATTGTTGGCATGGATAGAAAACTGGATCATTTTTAGGTGCACAACGTTTTGCTTCAGGCAGTTTGAGAAGCCAAGGCAGATGAGGTGAGGATAAACAACTTCAACACCAAAAATTATTGGCAGCATTGGTGAGTACAGGTAAGTCAGTTCCTGAAGGGTTTCTACTCCTGGCAGCAGGTCAGGCATATTATTTACTGTTTGAGTTTGATGAACTCATTTTCTCAATGCTTTGAGACCTGTGAACTTCTGTCCCTGCTTTAACTTCAATCCAAAGCAGTTACACACGACAAAGGAAAATGCCATCGCCGTGGCAGCGGTGATGGAGCCACAGGTCGGCCAAGGCCACGGCCTGGCCACAGGGAGCCAGCTCAGCTGAGGAAGTCTGGTCTGTAATCAGAGGAGGAAATCAAGCACACTTCCCCCAAAATGAACAATGCAGCTATTTACTTGGGAATTCAAAGACATATCCATTATATTGAGTCCAGAACACCAAGACTTATTTTTCAGTAGAACATCTTTTTCAGCTCCTAGGAAAGACATCAGGCCATGGAAACTGTCAGGGGCTGCTTCTACCACCTGCAATGAGCTGGGAGGGAGCTGCAGCCCAGCCTCATCTCACTTTGGAAAGGAAGGGTTTCCATCAAGAAGATGAAGACAACTTCTCTTTGGTAAAATAGTTCCCTGGCCAGCTGGGCTGCAGTTCAAGTGACAGCCAGACTGTTCACACGAGAAGCCTTGTGACTTTTAAATGGCCTTGCCACTCATTTATACACCTCTTTAAGTGTAACCAACCAGAAAAATCAGAAGACTGGTTTGCATCAAAAATTCATCTGGGTGATTCCTGGGAAGACTGGCCCCAGAGGCAGGTTTCCAGCCAGTGCCAGTCTGTGGCCTTGCTGCAGTACCTGCCCCATCAGCAGGATGTGGGGTACAAGGCCAACCCCAGCTCCTGGGACAGAAAGAAATTCCACCCTTCTTGCCCGTTCCCAAGGCAATGACAAACTGATCATACTATAAATCCTCAGTTCACCACAGCTATGTTCTGTCTCTAACACCACAAGCAGGGCTGGCAGAGGACTTCTGTGAATCTGTAAGCAAAGCCTCTGTTCACAAACAGAGCCAACACTGCTCTGTGGGACCACGGCCCATCTGTCACCACAGCAGCCCCCCAGTGTACCTGAGCAGCACATGCAGGGCTTGGGACCACAGCGGTGCCTTGCTTTGCCACCTTCCAAAGATTTTTGCTCTTTGCCTTTTGCATGCCCTGGGAAGCTCAGCTGTATCTCAGATTTTGGAAGCACATTGTTATTTAGTCAGCATTTGAGTTGTACTGGGGAAACTGGCCAAGCAGCAGGACCCACAGCACAACCCAAGACTGCTGGGATGGGCTGAGTTGCCCTGGGCACCAGTCATCCTGGTGTCACCTGGTGACCAAAGCACCTGGATGTCCTCTTACACTGAAAGTACAACAGAAAATAACCCCCAAATCTGGCAAGTGTTCAGGTGCCACAGTGACAAGCAGTTTGAGAGCACAGAGGAGCAGTCTTGCTTAAGGGCTTCAATTAGCTTCCACAGAAGATGATTACATTTCCTATGGGGCAAGGAATCCTTCACGGAGAATCAAATGCGAAGGCCCAGCTGCAGGGGCCGTGAGCTGTGTCTGCCGGGCTGGGCTGAGCTGAGCTGAGCTGAGCCAGGCTGGGCTGGGCTGAGCTGAGCTGAGCTGAGCCAGGCTGGGCTGGGCTGGGCTGGGCTGGGCTGCACTCCCCAGCTGCCCCAGCAGCCCTTCCCCAGCACAGCCCCCGGGATGCACAGCCTGTCCTGCCCGCCCTCTGCCAGGGGACACTGCTCAGGAGCAACCGAGGGGACAGGGCTCTGCTCTCTCAAAGTAAACACCGTTTTATTCCCACCATGATTTTTTCCACATCACTCCATGCATCTTACAAACTTCCCAGGGGTCTCCAGCATTTTCACTCACGTTTTGCAGGCAGGAGAGTGATGCACAAGGGCCGAGGAGGCCCATGTAACAAAGGGACTTGGTTGGAGGTGTGTGCTGGGGTCTGGAGCCCACCCTGATGCTGGACCCAGCGGGGCACCCGCCTCAGTCGAGAGCCGCAGCACAACAGCCCACACCGCCTCAAGCTGAATCACCAGCTAAAGGGATTATTAACTTCCAGCTGCGTTGGGCCCCATTTCCTTTGTGCAACAGTGTGCTTAATTGCAAATTCTAATTTACTGTTGCTGAGAACAAGCCCAGGCCCAAGGATAAATTAAAATGACAGCTCTATGGGAAGTTCGGAATTTAACTTTCTGACTTATCTGATTTGATGCAGATACAAATATTTAAATCCAGCCAAGGAAACAAACAGCCTGTTTCTAAGAAGTTCCAGCTGGGAAGCGTGGGGGGGATGATTTTGTATGAAGTGAGGCTGCAGCAATCAGTGTACTGTCACAGTGCCTGTGGGAGCAGAGCGGCCGTTGTGCAGAGCTTCGGTCAGTGCTCTGCTCCTCCCCAGTGAGGCTCATTTGGGTTTGGGTTTTTTTGGTTTTTTTTTCCCTTTAGTAAAAAACTGTTTTGCTATCCTGAGAGCCAAGAGCTTTTACTTCTACATCTCCTTTGTACAATTCCCCTGTTCTCTTTGCCAGGGAAGCACCAAGCCTGTGAGTGAGGCGGACTAAGCCTGGAACATGATCAGTGCCCATCCCCACACTGATGCATGTTCATTTTCTTAAAACAGATCAAAGCTAAATTCAAACCACAGTTAAAAAAAAAAAAAACAACATGTAAAAAGATTTTAATTCTGAATGCTGAACATTCAAATCCGATTTCTAATAATCTGGGGTTTTCTTCAGGCAAATAAACAGCGCTCAAGCTTTTAGCACAACCGAATCCTGTGACTAAGGCACAGATCCACGGTTTGGGTGCTGCCAAGGAAAACTGCGCTCGGGATACTCCCTGAGCAGCTGCCAGAGACGCTCCCACGGCCCGGCAGAGGATGAGGAGGCGGCGGTGATGCAGCCAGGAGGTTACACAACGTCACGGCCGTGCCGTGTCACGGCCCGCGGGGCGGCGAGCCAGCAGTGCCCAGGGCAGGGTCAGTGGCGCCTCAGGCTGCCCGCGGGCAGTCCTGCCACGCCAGCCAGGGCTGCTGCTCGCCATGTGCTGCCCGCACACGTGGAGACGGGCGCTGGGATGGGCCCAAGGACACCCTGACCTTCTCTGCCAAGCCAGGCGAGCACCCGGCCGCAGGCTGCCTGACCGACCTGCTCCTCCCAACGCCGGCCCAGCGGAGCCGCGCCCACCGACGGACAGCCACGGCCACCGACGGACAGCCACGGCCACCGACGGACAGCCACGGACACCGACGGACAGCCACGGCCACCGACGGACAGCCACGGCCACCGACAGCCAGCCACGGACACCGACGGCCAGCCACGGACACCAATGGACAG
>VZRZ01000789.1:84498-99764 GCA_013398175.1 Climacteris rufus
GGACACTGACGGACAGCCACGGCCACCGATGGACAGCCACGGACACCAACTGACAGCCACGGCCACCGATGGACAGCCACGGACACCAACAGAAAGCCACGGCCACCAATGGACAGCCACGGCCACCAACGGATAGCCACGGACAGCCACGGCCACCGACAGCCACAGCCAGCCACGCCCGCCGACGGACAGCCACGGACAGCCACGGCCACTGATGGACAGCCATGGCCACTGACGGACAGCCACAGACAGTCACACCCACCGGCGGACAGCCACGGACAGCCACGGACAGTCACACCCACCGGCGGACAGCCACGGACAGCCGGCTGGCTTGCCCATCCCAGGGCTGCACACCCCAACGAGCCACTGCAAAGGTTCCTCCCATAAACTACAACATCTGTGGTGCACGGGCAGCACAGCTGGCAAACCAGAGCTGTGCAGACACAGCCCCTGTCGGCGTGAAGGTCCCCGCACCAGCGGGGAAATACTGTGCCATTAACCCTCCCAAGCTCTGCATTTTCACTTCACTGCCCAGCTGAACAGCGCTGTAACTGCACCACCCCACGATCCCCGTCAGCCCCAGACGGGCACACCAGAGCAGCTGGCTCAACAGACCCGCTCCCAGCCACCCTGATTCCCAGCACGGATCCATGCTGGGGAAAGCAATTCAAAGGCAGCACTGAAACAGACCGAGTGGAAACTTACAGGAAATAAAACGTGGTTCTGAATATGTGAATACGTTCTGGACCATTATAAAAGCCATTTACACTTCCTAGGAGGACATGCAGAGGGTTTCACTCGCAGCCACTGCCGGAGCTGTCGGTCCGAGCGCCTGCAGGCAGCGCAGAACTGCACCGCGCCGAGGCCGCCAGTGCTGCACAAGGGAGCCAGGCAGGGAGGAGAGGCAGCACTGGCCATCACCACTGACAACCTCAAGCTGGATTTTAAGCTGCCTTCTAAAAGCACAGACTGAAAACACTGCAGAGCAGAGTCTGCTCACAGAGAAGTCTGCACCTGCATCAGTATTCCCAGGGCATCAGCATTCCCAGGGCATCAGCCACCGCTCCAGAGACAGCTCCACTCCCAATACCCTGACTCCGGACTTGTTTCCTGCATGTGAGAGCAGGTTCACAGCTAACGGAGGCTCATCCCCACCAACATCAGCCCGCCAACATCCAAAGAAAGGCTCAGATCTTCTCCAATGCCCATTAGGCTTCAATACAACCACATCCCCCAAAACAACCTTTTCAAGCAACACACAAAGTGGCTGGGTACAGTGAGAATTTGCTCCAACCAAAGGCTGAGGGAAGTTGCTGCTGAAGACTAAGAGAAGGGCTGAGCTGATCTAACTCTTGAAGCACTGACTCTCCAAAGTAAAGCTGAAGTGAGTAATCAATGCCCAGCACTTCTGAACACCAGAGTGAAATGATGTTTGTGAAATGACTGAGAAAACACACAAAGAAAGGTGAGGAAAAGATGACGCATTACTGTGGAAAAGGCCATTGTGATCAATCCTCAGCACCCTTTATTTCAGCCAGAATGTACAAGGTGTACTGGTTCTCTTCAACTGAACTACAAATTCAACAACTCTTCCAGTTTCCAGAATAATTTTAATTGCATTACATGCTGCTGATTTCACACTCACAGGGGACATCTACAACAATTTCTTTTGTGTTACCATTAACCACTTTCACAAACATTAAATGAACAAACACTAACACCTACTTCCCTTCAGCTGCAAACACAAGTGATTTTTGCTTTCTCCCAGATCCATTCCTGGTACCTCATCCACCTACAGCTTTATGCTGCAAACCCTAATTCCAGGCTTTCATTGCCTCCAAGCAAATAATCTGTACTCACATCTCCATCTCATCAAAATTTTGAGACATACCAAATCTTCATGAAAATGTCTTTTGGTTAAGCAAACAAAAAACCTCCCCTAAACACACAGATTAAAATTCACCTGAGCCCAAAAGGAGCCACTGAAGTTCACTCAGCCTGGATCTCTAAGATCATCTGAATTACCTGCTCCCTGCCACCACCTTTGCTGGTAAGGATGATCAGTGGTTGACTTGGAACTTCTAGACTAAGGAGACTGCATGAAGCAAGTGTTCCTAAAAGATCCAAATGTTCTGGAAACCTGGAGTTTACAAATGACCATGCTCAGTGGGAGGAGGAGGAGGAGGAAGGGGAGTTTCTCTCCCGTTTTGCTCGGCACTGCCAAGGCAGCTCCGGTCTCTGCACAGCCCCCCCGAGCCCCGCGCGCCCCGCGTACCTGGATGTATCGCAAGGCACTCCTGAGGACGCTGAGGTTTGAGGTCTTCTTGTCATCTACGTTGGGGATGTTGCGCTTTAATGTCTCAAAGCACTCTTTCAAATGTGCACGTCTAAAGAGAACAGAGGTGGGCTGTCAGCTCGCAGGACACGCACCAGAAACCAATTCTGCAGAGGGGAGAGCTTAACTGGGGCCTTCATCCAGCAAAGCAGCTAACCTGTGCACAGCAGCCCCCAGCCCCCCAGCAGGCACACTCACAGCTGAGCCAGCTCCCCCCAGCAGAGACTGGGCCTGCATCCTAGCCCAGCTTTGTTAGGAACACTTTGCAGCCTTAAATATCTCATCCCCCTATGCTGGTGCTTCCACTGTCACCATGCTTCCAATTTAGCCAGTCAGGCTTGTAAGAGTTTTGGGTCAGACACTGATGTTTATTCTGTATTCACACTCTACTCTGACCCCTGATTCTGAGCATTTTACTTCTTTTAAATCGAAAGAGAGTCACACCGTCATGCACTGTTATTGCTTTGCAGGATCAGGGCTTTGCAGGGTGATTGGGATGCGATGGCGCAGTTAAACAGAACATACTGGGAAGTAAGAAATGCAGAATTGAGCTATAAGAAAGCAAAGCAACACTGCAAGATTCAGTAAAAGTCACCAAGAATTTTGTTCAGGTTATTTGTTTAAAAAACAAACAATCAAACAAACAAACACCCGCCAAAGCCAAACAAATATTGACAGACGATAGGCCAAAAAAAAGGAGGGGAATTACAATTAAAAAACCCCAACCCCTGGCTTTCTACGCACCTGTTCTTCTCCAATTTATTATGTACTTCCCTGGTCCCAACCCTGTAACCCAAACAGAACAAAGATCAGCTCAGTGTCAGGTTGAAAACGCCTGCATTGCACCTGTGCTTGCAGCAGCATGTGTGTGTCGAGGAGATACAGCTCAAGATTCAAAAGCAACAGAGGTGTTCAGGTATCACTGGTTTAACATTAAGTATATATGTATTTCTACCTATAGTGTTTCAAGATAAACTCCATACTTCACATGTGCATCAGATGAACAAGGCATTGTGCACATCCTGCACACAGGATACAAACAGGTGTGATATGTGTGTGTACATACACAGACACGGCTACTACCAACACCAGGGAAAGACACAAAGTATGAATTGTAAGTATTTGTACGGTCCCAGAGAGCCCAGATTGTGACCTGGTTCTCATCTACGCCTACGCTCCAGTGGGACAAGGTTTGTGCAGTTTGAAATTCAAGGGTATGGGATGGGGCAGACACTTCCAACTGCTTTGTGTTTTTACTGTGCCTGAAACAACACAGCTGAGAATAAACACGGAATGAAGCAATACAGGAATCCTCCAGTCACTGCTCAAGGAAGAACCAGAGTGAGTTTCTGGTTTTGGGGTCTGAGTCCACCCACTCTCCGAATCAGAGGAATATTTTTAGGAAAAGCCAAATACATGCTATCTCAGTTTTTCAGCTACAGCAGGGATAAGGTACATTAGCAGAGGTGGAGATTTCTGGTATCTTTCATACACTGTGCAAAGTTATTATTTGCCTTTGACTGAAAATTTAGGACATTGAGGTAATCATATTTAATAAATTGTCAGGTATTTGAAAACAAATATTTGACAGCATTTTCCCACAATACATTTACAGGCTGAAAAAGACACCTTTTCTGTGCTTGTGTCTAATAGAGCAATTCTGGGGGAGGCAGTGGTGATGCTGTGCTCCACACTGGCACCACAGCCCCCGCCACCTCCCAGGGCAAAGCTCAGCCTGACAGCACAGGAGCAGTTCGTGGGTTCACCTGCAGCCACCCCAGTGCCTGGGCAGCCAAACTCGTGCAGCCTGCCCTGGTACCCCATGCCAGCAGACCCCTCCCTGCACAGCCCCCTGAACCCACACAAGGTCAATGACAGGGTCTCTTGATCAGTGCACAGACTAACAGACCCCTCCTGCAGCCGTGTGTTTCACAGACAGGCTCTGAAGATCCCACTCTTTCTTAGAGGAACTATACTGGCATTTTACCAAAGCCTTCATCTTCACAAACTCCTACCTGCATTACTTTCACTGTTTCCTTCTATGCCTTTTGGGATCTCTACATCCCAATGGAGACTCTGAACCCTTTTCTTGTCCACTACACATCTCCATCCCCCGTGGGATTCGCACACCATCTCCAACACCACTGCCAAGAGTCATCCCTCTGCTGCAGGCAGCCAGGAGAACAGTCAGAGCCCCAGACAGCACAGCCAGGAGGGAAGACTGAACAGATCCAGGTCACTTATCCTGCAGGAAAACTGAGGGGCCAAAGGAAACAGGCAAAACTGCTGCAAAGAAGTGAAGGATTTGTTCTCCCAGTTCACAAGCAGTAATACCAGACTCCGTATTGGGATACTGTGGTCTGGAAACAAACACCTACAGAGAAGGCAGGGTCTCTACCAGCCAAAGTCCTTAAGAACAAGCCAGACAAACAGTAACCTGGAGCAACACCAGAGCCACAAGTCCTGTCCAAGGGTGAGGGCAGACTAAACAGCCTTCAGCCTCTTCCAGCTGCAAGACTCTGAGCAAGCAGGAGGCCCTTAGCACTTACAGCACTGAGAAACTGAAACAGCAACTAAGGTGATCTCTGTCCTGGGAATAACATCTCCCAGACCACATCCCAGCTTTCAAGAAAGCTGCCACAAGCAGCAGTGCCCTTTGATTTCCCTGACCAGTACAAGCAGAGATCTTTTGCCAAACATAACACGAGATAGCAATTGAGATCAGAGAGGCAGGGCTGGGACTTGCTTCCTAACACAGTTCTGGCTTGGGAAAAAAAAACCCTATACAGAATGTTACAGTGTAGAACCAAGGAGGAAAATAAAAACCCATCAAGCTAAAAAACGCTGCTCTCAGCAATTCAAAGACACCAAACATCCAAGGGCCTCGCTACTTCTGATCTGCCAACGCTTTGCACAAGCAGGAGCTGCTCCAGAGAGACGCAGCTTTCGGTACCACTTTTGCCTGGTCCCGCCCAGCCACGCACACACACTCAGTGCACTCACCCTCCAATTCTCTTCTTGAGCTCGATGGGTTTCATGTCGTCGGCCGGCGCCAGCTTCAGGGCGCCGAGCGGCGCGGGCGCTGCCGGGTGCTGCAGGGGCTGGATGGGCTGCGGGACCACATGGTGCTGGGAGATGGCCAGGACGGGCGCCGCGTAGTGCTGCAGCTGCTTGGGGCTGCCCGAGGGCGGCGTCGCCGCCTTCCCGTCCGGCAGGTGCGCGCCCGGCGGCCTCTGGATCACCGGCGCCACCGACGAGGCTTCCTTGGGGGCGCTGGGAGCGCTCACGAGGGGCTGGTGGCGCTGCACGAGCGGCGGGGACAGCGCGGTCTGGGCCGCTTGCTGGGGGGAGCTGGTGACAACGGGGNGGGCCGGGGGGGAGATGGGCACCAGCAGTTCGCTCCGGGGCTCCTCCGGGGACAGGGCGCTGTTGGCCCGCGGGGTGCTGGCCTTGCCCGCTTTCTTCTGCTCCTGCTCCCTCTCCAAGCGGAGCTTCTCGTGCTTCTCATTCTCCTCTGAAAGAGAAACACCAACAGTGAGCAGTGGCACTTCCCTGATCTTTCCTGGGCGCACACTCCAATCAGCCCAGGGCAGGGTCCTTAAGTTAAAATACCCTGGATTTTATACTGTCTTGAGTAAATCCCAGTTCAACGGACACTGCATTGATACAAACACATCAGGGCACCTCTTCACTGGTGTGGGTGTTATTCAAGCTCTTAAACTTGGCTTTGATGTGTGTACGTTCCTATACGTTTTTAGAACACCAAAGTAAACGAAACCTGTGTGGCCCGACTAGCAAAATAAACCCCATCAAACTCGATCCAGGGCTCTGGCTTTAACTGTGTGAACATGGCATAAACAAAACGTATTTATACAAGTCCTGTGGCGCCAGTGGCCCTGGCATCTAGACATCGCCCAGCCTTAATCAAATATCTCCAAACCCGCTGCCCACGAGGCTCAGCAGATCCCACTCTTGACAACCTCTGAGGAGCTGCAACAAAAAGTGCTGCACCAACCTCTTCACAGTAATATACAAATATTTGGAAAAGAAACCTTTACTTCATCAAGGGAGGGATCAGTGGATGGACACGGACGGTTGGGTGTTCTGTCTTATATAGTCACCAATATCAGGTAAGGCAGAGGAAGCTCTAAAAAACATCCCAACAGAGCCTGTCCCAGGAGAAGCTTGGGCTTGACTGAAACACTGAAGTCAGAATGTGTACTTAGGAAATGTGACAGAGGAGACATGTATACTGCCACCTGAATTACCAGGTTATGTTCAACCCCCCAGTGATTTTCCAGAAGAATCTGTACTGAACGTAACAAGGGGAAAAGGGCCCCACCAGGACCAGAGCTGTCCAGCCCTTGCCACCCCCGAGGGGCTCTGCTGCTGCTGGAGTACTTTCTGAGCCATCTTTTGATTTTAAGGGGTGTACTGCAAAAGCTACAGAGAGCAACAAAAGGAACAAAACTCTTACTGCCGATTCTGAATGCCCTTTGGTACGACTGACCGCACAGCAACACCGACCCAGATTCAGTCGACGCAATTTCCTGAAGCTCAGCTGCAGCAACAGCCCAAACACACCCCAGCCTCTCTGAGGAGCTCACGAGCCAGCTCACACACCCGGCTGCCAGGGTAAACACTGCCCAGCACCCACACAGAGAGAAACCACCCCCTGGATCAAGCTCTGGCACTGGGGCCGTAGCCCCAGTCTCTGACTCTGCAGCACTCGCAAAAGCACCACGTGAAATTCCGTCATCAGGAAGGATTTCACAGCCATAAAGCACTCTTCTCAGGGTTGCCTGAGACTCAACCCCAAAGTTTTAATTCAGCTTCTGCAGCACAAGCAGGGGATAAGTGAGTAAAATATCAATCTGACTCCAAAACGGGAGGGAGGTTGCTTAAGCGGTAGCTGAGACTGAAAGCTGCATTTCTCTGTATTTTCTCAAAATATTTCAGGGTAATTATCAATAGTTCCTTAAAGGAAGAAGCAAAGCAGCGCAGGGTGGCAAAAACCCCAGCAGGAATTCCCTGATGCAAACACAAATCTTAGCTACCAACAATTTCGGAGTGGTTCAGTTGAACAACATTAATAACGAATAAAGAAAAGCCCTTTGTCTGCAGATCTTTTGCTCCACTTTGCCGCTGGTTCGCAGCCAGAGCCAACGCGATGGCCCTGGCACAGGGTGCACGAGGAAACCCAGCCCCGAGGAGCTGCTGACTCACGGTGTTCCCCGAGCGTGTCCGGCCACGCCGCCAGCGCGGGCACCGGCGCGGCCAGAGAGCGGCCGGGGCTGCCCGGCACCGCCCGCCCGGCACACGCCACACCAAAAACCGCGCAGTGCCCACCCAGAGCTCAACCTGCACCCCAGCTGAGAGCAGCCAGCAGCA
Organism: Climacteris rufus; assembly: GCA_013398175.1. Classification (NCBI taxonomy): domain Eukaryota; kingdom Metazoa; phylum Chordata; class Aves; order Passeriformes; family Climacteridae; genus Climacteris; species Climacteris rufus. Next base: position 92,225 of record VZRZ01000789.1, read on the forward strand.
AAGGAGTCGCTGCTGGGAACTCCCGGCAGTGCTGGGGTCTGGTGAGGACAGCAGGACCCGCGCTGGCCGCCGGAGGTGACACTGCCACAGCAGAGAGGACCCAGCAGGGGAGCCGAGGTCTGCGCTGACGGCAGCGCTGCCGTGCAGGAGAGGAGGCGGCTCGAGATTCCTACAACCAGTAACGCTTGTTCTTTGCGGAAGGGAGAGAACAGGGAAGCAAGGTTAAAGCGCACACTACTGATCAGAAATATTTATGTAAATGTCTCTGGAAGCAGGTGCAGCCCTTGGGCTGCTGACAACCCGCCAGGAAGGCCTTTGGTGCTGAAATTCTTTAGCCCCCTTGAGCTAAAGAGTTTATTTCAAGGATTTTTTTTAGCCTAATCTGACACCAATGAGCCACTGTCCTCTTGTGTCTGACTTATCCACAGGCAGGAAAGATCTATACTCCCAACCCCAGCCAAAGGACTAAAGGGTCCCTGAGCCACCTCTTTGGACAGAAACCCTTCCACTGGGTGGTGAACATCTGTCTCCTGCTTGCTTTGTACTCACACCTTGCACACAAACCAGAAATACCCTTTGAAAAAAGCCCCCCCAGGCTCTATGTTTTCCCATATGCAGGGAGCTCACCCACATTTGGTCACAGATATAGTTCAGGGATGGGTGAGCAGCGTGCTGTGTGCTCAGACACATGCCAGACACATGCAAGGCTCATTCCTTCCTGTGCGGCACACTCAGCATGGAACTCCTGCAAGCCCAGACACAGAAAGCAGCCAAGGCTCAGGGCATCTCCTTGGCCTAAGAGGACAGCTGAACCCAAAGGCAGACCCAAAATTTTATGTAATTTCCACTCATTCTTGACACGCTTATCAAGAGGAATGAGGATGGAACTAACCATGGGAGCAAACCAGTCCTGAGAACCCCCAGGGAGTCTGAACCACAGCCCAGCCATAAGGGGTCCAGGAATGCCACCCTGCCCATGCCACGCTGCTTGCCAGCAGGTTCACATGGCGAGAGCGGGCACCTCAGCTCTCTGGCCGTGCCACCCAGGCAGCCACGGGACAGAACAGCAAATTCTGTGCCGGAAGGACACAGAAACAGGGTCAGCACCCCTGACCAGTGGCCTGGTGCTATTTTAGGGGCTTGATGGTCCAGGAATACACAGTACCACTTACCTCATAATCTGCTGTGTTTAAATATATCTCCCCCCTTTTGGCTGCCCTGGAAGTGCCACCCATCTGTCACAGCTAGCACTGGCCAGGGAGCAGCTGGCAGAGCCACACGTGCCCTCGGGCGGCAGCAGCCGGGCCATGGCCTGAGCCTCCTGGAGCTGTGCTGCAGGAGCAGGCCTTCAGGAATGTCAGTGCCCTTTTAATGCTCCTATTTTTCACTAGGGACACTATCACTACTCCGAATTTATCATGAGCATGTGCCTTTTCATAGCCAAGCATCCTCCCTCTGTGTGTGCTCAACAGAGAACATCCCTAACTCCAGGAACAGTGAGGCAGCTCTGTGCTTTTTCTGAACGGTCTGAAGTGTTTTTCTGAAACAGTCAATGCTTCTGGGGAGCTTATCCTGCACAGCCCGAACCACTACAGCCCCGGAGAGGAGTGCCTGGGTGTCATTCATGTTGGATATGCAGCAGTGTCCCCTGCAGGAGTCACTCCAGGCTCCTACCAGGGAAGAGCTGCGTACAGAAGAGTCTCCAGGTATTTACTACTCCCGAGGCTGCCCTGGGGGACGATAGCCATGCCAGGAGGAAGGCCAGGCTGGAGCCTGGAGGCTGGTTTCTGTTTTTGCAGGTCCCTGGCTCTGCAGGAGAGAACCAGGAAGGGGAAGATAAGAACAGTCAGCAGAACTGGAGCCCAGCAAAGCTCAGCCTGAGCCAAGCAAGCTCTGAGTCACAGCGAATACTGCTGATACCAGAGGCTGCAGCACACAGCCACGGGCACTTCCAGGCTCAAGAACAAGCTGCAGGACTGAGACCCCTTTGAAATGGGGACCCCTTTCTCTGAGCCCTTCTGAATTTTGGTTGGCAACAGCACAACACAAGCCCCACTATTCTCTCCCATCTTAGCTGAAACTTCAGTGTTTGGTGCCCATCCCTTTGCACCGCTGCTTCTTCCCAGCCACACGGCAGACCCAGGACATGGCACTGCTTCCCAAAGCCCTGTGGGCTCCAGGCCGTGCCCTCAGCACAGAGCTGGCTGCCTGGCACTGGGGACTCTGGGGGACACTGTCACACCACCACTCACTGCTGCTGCTCTTGGTGCTGTGTTCAGGCTGCAGCCTGATACCAAACAGTCCCGTGTCCCCTCCTCCCCACACACACTGGGCCACACTGGCACCTCGAAGACAGACTAAACTGTATTTTAGGAGCACGCTGATCACAAAGGAAACCTGAAATGCTTCACAACTAGAATTCAGAAGCTCATGATATACTCCAGAGGAGCAAGAGCTAAGTCAGCCTGCCTGGGGTCAGTTTCAGGGGTTCAGAGACCCCTACTCCTACCTGACACTGCCTGCTGAGCGATCTTGCTGTGCTGCCACTGCTGCCACACACTCACACCCCACCTGCAGACCGAGCCACCATTCACTGCTAACAACTACAGTGCTCCAATCTCCACTTTCTCAGCCAGAGGATGGTAACAACTTTATGTCGCATCTCTAAAGGCAACGGAAAATCAGCCTTCATGTGAACTATCCCTCCTTAGCACCAACAAGTACAGACCATTAGCGAAACCAGTGACCTCGGCATCCAAACCTGAAATCAATTAAGAGAAATGACGAGGTGATGATCCTCTTGCCTGATAAAATCTAGGGAGCAGACACACTTTATTCCTACTTTATGGAGACAGATGGCTTACAAGGAAGCATTTACTTTCAACAAAACCATCACAGCTCCTGGAACACAGCAGGGAAAGACCCTCAAGAAATCTTGAAGTAGTTAATCTCCCAAGACCCAAAGAAGAATCAACTATAACTAAATAATTACCTGGCAGACGTTTCCCAAAGCAACAGCTTCTCCAGTCTCTACAGATAATTTACACTGTGCTTTAACACGCTATTCCAGTGCTTAAATGAAATACTGAATCAGCTTCAGAGTCATTTTAGCTGCATTTCAGTTACAACTAACTCTTTGTGGACAGAAGAAAGAAATAAAGAGCCAGGATTTAGCAGCACTACAAAGGAAAACGGATCAAGACCACTAAAAAATAAGCCCATGGCAGAGATCCTTATCTATACAGACACCCCAGGGCCATCAGGTGGCCAGGGTGCCAAGTGTGCCACGCACTGTCAGGGCTGCAGCACCGCAGCCTGGCAGGCTGCAGGGATGTACAACTCCTGCTGTACCTTCCTGTGGCATTTGGGATGAAGTGCAGGAAAGCACTGGCTCTGACAGGTGGAGTGGGCACCAACAGCACAGACTCTGCTCCACCATCCGAGGAGCTTCACCTGGGCAGCCCAGCAGGTGAACTGTCCTACACAAGATGGGTCTCTGCTTTTCCACCAGGTATTGGCATTTTCAAGAGGTAGGGAGACAAAGTAATGCACTCTGACAGGAAGAACGTATTTGTCAGCTGAACAGCTTCTGTGTCACAGAGAAGTGGCACTGATGACAGGCAGGACCCAACCCACCTGCTCCCCCACACGAGGACACTGCTGTCCCTGCTTCTGGCCCTGGGACAGGGGCACACACTGCAGGAACACAGTGAACAATGATGTGCCTTAAATGTACAGGTTGGAAAAGAACAGTAAACATGAGCTGACTTAATAAACTGTACTATAAGCAAACTATGTACTCTTAAAACAGACCAAAAAGACCACAGATGTGCCCTCAGAAGGAACTCCAAGACCCCACTTCATCCACTGCTGGCAAGTGCTCTGCAGGCTGCATTGAGTCAGCCAGTAAACACTGTGTGTGTGTGTCTCACAGCCAGCAAACACTGTGTGTGTCACAGCCAGCAAACACTGTGTGTGTCACAGCCAGTAAACACTGTGTGTGTCACAGCCAGCAAACACTGTGTGTGTCACAGCCAGCAAACACTGTGTGTGTGTCACAGCCAGTAAACACTGTGTGTGTCACAGCCAGCAAACACTGTGTGTGTGTCACAGCCAGTAAACACTGTGTGTGTGTCACAGCCAGCAAACACTGTGTGTGTGTCACAGCCAGCAAACACTGCGTGTGTGTCACAGCCAGCAAACACTGTGTGTGTGTGTGTCACACAGCCAGCAAACACTGTGTGTGTGTCACAGCCAGCAAACACTGTGTGTGTGTGTGTCACACAGCCAGCAAACACTGTGTGTGTGTCACAGCCAGCAAACACTGTGTGTGTGTCACAGCCAGTAAACACTGTGTGTGTGTCACACAGCCAGCAAACACTGTGTGTGTGTCACAGCCAGCAAACACTGTGTGTGTGTCACACAGCCAGCAACGGAGAACAGACAGGTGAAATGAGTTCAGTGAGTCATGGCAAAACTGGATCTGGCAGATAACAGCCAGCTGTTAGGTAAGTGTGTTTGCTCCAGGTAACATTCCTCGATCCTGTGAGGAGAACAGTGCTGCACCTTCATCCCAGGGCTGCGCCAGGGGTTGTTTCCACACAGGCTGCTCACACTTGCCAGCTCTCCTCTCAAGGAAATGAATGGAAATGTGCAGATTATCCTTTAGAATCCTATCTCCATACTTGAAAAAGAGATAAGAATCAAGGGTATCTCCCATCAAAGCAGGGAGTCGACACCAGCACCTGAATTGCTGCACCAGGCCAGTTATCCCCGCAATCCCGTGACAGTTATCCCTGCCACCCCCAAATTCACAGACATTGCTCTGTCACAGAGCAAGGCTCTTCCTGAAGTCAAAGTCTAACTCTCAGGGTCAGCACGCCACTATGGAACTGCTGTCCTCGGAACTGCAGTGCAGCTCTCCTGTACCTGGAAGCCTCTGGAAACAGCTAAACTGCACACTGCACGTTGGGAGGTGCTTTAACTAGCCCTGAACTAAGCCCAGGTGGGTGTTGCTGCCTGCAGCAGCCAGCGAGGCCAAGGACGAGGCCACACGTCCCCGGAGACGCTCGGGACCTGCGTGTGCACCCTGGCGAGACAGGAGCCAGTGGCAGCCAAAAAGCCCTCGGGAGCTTCTGGAGATGCATCCCAACATCACACTGATGAGATCTGTTGAAAGACACCAGTGAGGGACCACACTGAGCACAGCACTGAGCCACTGCCCAGCCACAGACGCTGGGTCTGAGGGGGTTCTCTTCCTCACCCACTGGCAGGAGGCAGGCAGCACCACAGCTAAAGGAAACCCTCGTGGCCACCACACACCTTGTTATCAGTCCCAGGCAAACAAGCGTGCCCCTATGGCAGGGAGGCGAGAAGGAAAAGCCCAGAACTCTGCTTGCTGCAGGGTCACTGCCTGCACTGGCACTGCTGAGGAAGGGAACGGTGTGAAGGAACTGTGCAGCACTGAGGGAGCAGTGAACACAAGCTGAACAACCACAGATGAGTATCTATGGGAAAAACCCTAAGAAAACAAGTATCAGTTACTTGCAATTATAAAGAAATTTGTTTTTCCTAGATCATGAAACATTCTTGGATTAACCTAGATTCAAAAAAATCAGACAGCCTCTAATTCAACTCAAATGTCTCTGGAGCTTGCACAGAGAGAGGAGGGACCCCAGGCTGTGGGTCCGTGCCATGTAAACGTGTGTTGATGTGCCTGGGAGCCATGTGCTCACAGCAAGAGCAGCAGCAGCAGTGGTGTTGTGCAGCATGAACACACAGGTGTGGACAAGACAAGACTGTTTCAACACCCTGACCCTGCACACAGCCAGAGACACTGATGTGTGGCCCCCACAGTTTGCATCCCATGGCGTTCATATGATAGAAATGCACAACACCAGCTGTTCCCCTCACCTCTCCACAGCTGTTGGTTGCTCCCCACCCATTACAAATTAAGAAAAGCAAAGCCTACATGGTTTAATTTTCCACTGGTGGAAGAGGCTGAAGGGGCAAGAAAAGCCACCTGGATAGCTGTGGGGACACAACCTGGAGCTGAGCAGACGCTGGCTATGGCCAGAGGGGCAGGACTCACAGGAACCAGCCCACAGGGCATCCAGCAGGACCCCACTCCCACGTCCCGGGCTTGAGCTCTCCCAGCAGCTGCACCCCAAAGCTGGAGATGAGTCAGGCTGCACCTCAGTAACCATCAACCACAAAAAGAATGAGAGAGCAGAGGCAGAAGCTGACGGCCTGACCTCCCAGCAAGTCCAATGAGAATGTGAAGATGCAAATACTGCCTGCTTTCAGGTAGTCCTTCATCTCCTCTCCTCAGACAGCCCTCCCTCCGAGTCCCACCCTGCTCACAGGACAGTGCCCACCACCTCTGGCTGGCGGAGTGACCAGCTGTGCCTCACACACCACACTTTCCTGGGCAGGTACTGCAGCGCTCCGTGGCACAGGGGATCCCCACGGAGGAGACCTGCCCTACCTTAACCCTCTTCCCTCCCTGAGCCATTCTGCTTGTCTTTCTCCAAAACCCTTCTGGTTTCTCTTCTATCAGTTTTCTTTCTCATAAGCACAGGATGATGAATGTCTGGTTGAATGGGAGATGTTTCCCTCCTTTATTTCCAGGTATGAAAAAACAACAGTGTAGGTATTATGGATGTGTTACCCTGGGGTTGGTGCAGCCCCACGGACCGGCTGGAGCCCACACTCCTGGTCATGCCACCAGGGACTCCTGGGCAGCTCCTGTCCTGCCAAGCAGACCCAGCAGCCCTCAGATGAGTCAGGTTTCCATTTTTTAACGTTGCTCCCAAAATGAATTGATTTTCAGGCCAGAGTGGACCCCTGGAGTTCAACAGTGTTACTGGGGGTGTAATACAGAGCATAACATTTCTCAGAACACAAGATTTGAAGGGGAAGGAGAGGCAGAAGGCAAGGGAAGGAAGCCAACCCAGAAGACTTCATGACTCCCCAGTCTTTCCCAGCTGTTCTCTGCTTGTGCTCTCCCCTGACATCTTCCTGCCACCCAAAGGTCACATGCCGGGCTCCTCCCTCCCGTGCCACACATCTTCCTGGTGTTCAGACTTCCCTGAAGTGACCACGTTTGCACTGACACTGCTGTTCCTGCAGCCAGCTCAGCCCTGACATGTCTGTGCAGCAGACACGGTGACTGTGCCCCTCAGCAGCACCCAGAGCCCTGGGCATGCTCACCGTGGCAACTCCTGCCTGCAGCGGGCTTTGGTGTAACAGCACATCCCCACACATCCCTGCGAGCTGCTCCTGGAGCTGGGAAACCTGCATCATGTCTTTTCTTTGGTGTGTTACCCTGCCCATGCCCCGCTCAGCAATAATTCCTGCCTCAGAAGTTGCCCAGCACATTAAGTCAGGTCCCCCCTGCTCCTCCGTATCCCAGACCCTAACTCACTGCACCCACTCACAGGGCAGCCAGATCGTGACGGAAGCATCTCCCAACAGCGGGAGACAAAGCCAAGAGCCCTGCAGAGCTCAAGCCCCGGGTGTTTAACTGCTGTACCCTGAG